>JAPXFY010000015.1:79172086-79177086 GCA_030674185.1 Monoplex corrugatus
CCTCCTCCGTTCCTCCATCAAGCCTAAAATTTCTTTTGTCATCCAGTTCTTTTTTGCTTTTCATCTACTACAGGGATTTCTTCACAAGCTTTATTTATCAATTTTCTCAACTTTGTCCATTGTTCCTCACTGTCACCAACGTCTTCCAGAGCATTGAATTTATTTTGAACATGTACATTAAATTTTTGACGTATCACTTCATCTGTCTTAGTTTAAGAGTCCAAGATCTTGTTTGATGTTGCTTTTGGTCTGTTTCCTTTTCCGTAATTTCAACCTAAATCTTCCCACTACAGGATTGTGATCACTGTTGCAGTCTGCGCTTGGTAGTGTTTTTGCTGACAGTAAAGAATTTCTAAATCTTTTATCAATCAGGATGTAGTCGATCTGATTTTTGGTATTATCTCCTGGACTCATCCAAGTCCGTTTTCTTCTATTAGGCTGCTCAAACCAGGTGTTTCCTACTATGAACTCATTCATCTGTGCCCATTCTACAGGTTTCCCTCCCCTTTCATTTTGTGTACCAAGGCCATGAGGTCCAACTATATCCTCTGCCCTATCCTTTCCCACTTTAGCATTAAAATTTCCCATTATTATGGTAACTTCTTGTGATCTTCATTGGGCCTTGGCCATCTCTAATACTTTGTAGAAGTTGTCGATGTCTTCCTGAGTACTTGCGGATATTGGTGCATACACCTGAATGATGTTGATATCAAATGGTCTGCCTCCCAATTTAACTAGCAAGACTCTGTCGGACACAGCCCAGTATTCCTTAATTGCTTTTGATTTGTCCCTGTCCATTACAATGCCTACTCCTCTTTCATGTGAGTTTCCACCAGAGCATATCACTGTATACTCTCCTGGTGTTATCATGCCTGCCCCCTTCCATCTCACTTCCCCTAGTCCTAAAATACTAATGTTAAGCCTTTCCATCTCCATTTTGACATTCTCTAATTTTCCCTTTTGCAGCAATGTCCTCACATTCTATGTTGCGATCTTGGTATTTTTGAGTTTGAGTTTGGTCGCAATATCTGGCAGACGGTCTGGTGTCACCTGTGCCGCATGACAGTCCCTAACGGACGAAGGTGCTCCATCGGAGTACCTATTCACGTCATTATCTTCATTTTCCTTCTTTTCTCCGTCCATAATGTTCTTGGGAGACTACGATGGTGGTTTCCCGTTGCCTTCCATCGGTTGTTTTATTTTTTTATTTTTTTGCGGTCTCTCCGTTAGTCTTATTCTCTCCCGAGATGTCCACAAGGCAGTGGAGCTATTTACCCATAGCTGGGGGTCTGGTTCGTGGGCACCAGGGCATATCCACACGCCGGTGGGCCTGCGTGCCGCACGTCTGGGGGCCAGACCTCCTCCGAGTCCCTCGAGATTTAGCCTGAGTCCGTGAGGTGCTCAGTTACCGCATGTCTCCACGAGGAGGCATTACGTAGGGCTTGCTGATGGAGAGGCTATGTACTGACAGGAAGAGACTTACGCATTCTGCTCTTCTTTTCACATAGCTGCAAGCAGCAGTGCTAGCCAGCGATGCAGGCTAAAAGTGAGAGGTGATAAGCACGCAGTCACTAGCCGACACAGTAGACGCATCACATCTGCCATTGACACACTGTTGGTCACATATTGTAAAACTGTGACCTAAAGATTTCAAAATCGTTATCCACAAATTCTTACACTATTACCCATACATTCTAAAGCTATTATTGACAGATTCTAACATTATTATTCACACATTTTAAAGCTATTGCCTAAAGATTTCAAAACTATTACCTACACATTCTAACATTATTACCCACACATTCTAACACTATTACCTACACATTCTAACTCTATTACCCACGCGTTCTAACAGTATTACCCACACATTCTAACTCTTTACCCACGCATTCTAACACTATTATCCACACAATCTAACACTATTACACACACATTCTAACTCTATTACCCAAACATTCTAACTATTTACCCACGCATTCTAACACTATTACCCACACATTCTAACTCTTTACCCACGCATTCTAACACTATTACCCAAACATTCTAACTATTTACCCACGCATTCTAACACTATTACCCAAACATTCTAACTATTTACCCACGCATTCTAACACTATTACCCACACATTCTAACTCTTTACCCACGCATTCTAACACTATTACCCAAACATTCTAACTATTTACCCACGCATTCTAACACTATTACCCGAACATTCTATTTACCCACGCATTCTAATACTATTACCCACACATTCTAACTCTTTACCCACGCGTTCTAACACTATTACCCACACATTCTAACTCTTTACCCACGCATTCTAACACTATTATCCACACAATCTAACACTATTACACACACATTCTAGCTCTATTACCCACGCGTTCTAACAGTATTACCCAAACATTCTAACTATTTACCCACGCATTCTAACACTATTACCCACACATTCTAACTCTTTACCCACGCATTCTAACACTATTATCCACACAATCTAACACTATTACACACACATTCTAACTCTATTACCTATACATTCTAACACTGTTACCTATACATTCTAACACTATTCCACACACATTCTAACACTATTACCTATACATTCTAACACTGTTACCTATACATTCTAACACTGTTACCCACACATTCTAACACTATTACACACACATTCTAACACTATTACACACATTCTACTTCTATTACTCACAGATTCTAACACTGTTACTCACATATTTCAACACATTCTCTTTCTGCTACTCACAGATTCTAACACTTTTACCCACACATTCTAACACTATTACCTACACGTTCTAACGCTATTATTCACATAATGTGAAACTATTACCCACAGGTTCTTCCACTATTACCCACACATTCTAACACTATTACCCACACATTCTAAAATTTTCACCCACACATTCTAAAACTATTACCCACACATTCTAACACTATTACCCACACATTCTAAAACTTTCACCCACACATTTTAACACTATTACCCAAACATTCCAACACTATTATCCACAGATTCCAACACTATTTTCTACACATTCTAGCATAATTACCTACACATCCCAACTCTATTACCCACACATTCTAACACTTTTACCCGCACATTCTACTTCTGTTGCAGATTCTAACACTTTTATCCATATAATCTGACACTATTACCCACCCATTGTAACACTATTACCCACGCGTTCTAACACTATTACCCACACATTCTAACATTATGACCCACGCGTTCTAACACTATTACCCACACATTCTAACATTATGACCCACGCGTTCTAACACTATTACCCACACATTCTAACATTATGACCCACGCGTTCTAACACTATTACCCACACATTCTAACATTATGACCCACGCGTTCTAACACTATTACCCACACATTCTAACACTATTACCCACACATTCTAACACTATGACCCACGTGTTCTAACACTATGACCCACGTGTTCTAACACTATTACCCACACATTCTAACACTATTACCCACAGTTTCTACAACAGATTTCGAAACAATAACCGTCAGATTCTCAAACTTTTACCCAAAACATTTTGCAATGGAGACGTGAGAGTACACTGATGTTACCGAGAATTGAACCCGGTTCTCTCACATCCTAGGCGCGTGTTACATCCACTGGACCAATACTTAGAGCTCCTCTGTGATAGCGAAAACTTCTGCCGTCAGATCTCGATCACTACAGGCCTATATTTGGTTCTTTTTGATTTTCATTTGTATTCATTTATTTTTTATTTATTTATTTATTTGTTTGTTTGTTTATTTGTGTATCTATTTATTTGTTTATTTATATATATTGTGTATCTATTTATTTGTTTATTTATCTGTCTATTTATTTACTTCTTTATTTATTTATTTACGTATTTGTTTACTTTTAAATTTCATTGCAGGCCTATTTTTGGTTCTTTTTTATTTTCATTTGTGTTTATTTATTTATTTATTTATTTATTCATTCTTTTATTCATTTGTGTTTATTTTTGTTTATTGATTTATTCATTTATACATTTATTTATTAATCAATTTATTCATTCATGTTAATATTTATTTATTTGTTTATTTTTATATATTGACTATTAAAAGAAACATTTGTTTGGTTTGTCAGCGCCTGACGGATTGCGTTGTCAGCAATGAACAAGTAACTGGCTTTTTCATTTAAGTTGGAATATTCAGTCTCCCTTTCTGAAGAAGTATTGGGGACGGTTTATATCGACAGGAGTGGTGTGTGTGTGTGTGTGTGTGTGTGTGTGTGTGTTGTGTGTGTGTGTGTGTGTGTGTGTGTGTGTGTGTGTGTGTGTGTGTGTGTCTGTGTGTGTGTGTCTGTGTGTGTGTGTGTGACAGAGAGAGAGAGAGTGTGTGTGTGTGTGTGTGTATATGTGAGTGTGTGAGTGAGAGAGAGAGAGTGTGTGTGTGTGTGTGGGTGTGTGTGTGCCTGTGCATGCGTTCAAGTGTGTGTGTGTGTGTGTGTGTGTGTGTGTGTGTGTGTCTGTGTGTGTCTGTGTGTGTGTCTGTGCATCGTTCAAGTGTGTGTGTGTGTGTGTGTGTGTGTATGTGTATGTGTATGTGTGTGTGTGTGTGTGTGTGTGTGTGTGTGTGTGTGTGAACGAGTTTTTTTTAGCTCTTCATGAGTGGATCTTTATCAACTGCTGTTGAGAACTGCCGATATTAGGGAGTTGCAAAAACGTAAGTTTCGAAGTAAAAGCGCCAAGGCCAACTTTACACGACACGTACCAAAATGTATCTAAATGAGCGCTTTTTGAGGAAGTATCCAAATAGTACTTTCTCGGAAACTTTTGAAAACATTTAACATCATTTTAAACGTTGAAACAGTCTACTTTTGTTGGGAAAGCACGTCAAGTTTTATTTTAATCAGTGCTTTTTCTAGCTCATTGTGACGATAATAAGCACACAATCTGGATTTTCTGTGATGAATTTTATCATGAAATGGGAGATTATTAAAATAGCTTGACTATC
>JAPXFY010000015.1:79182086-79204586 GCA_030674185.1 Monoplex corrugatus
TTAATAAGTGATATCCAAATGTTCTCTCCTTTTCTCTCTTTCTTTTGTTCGTTTTTTTTTTTTTAATAATTTTTTTTTTTTGTTTTTACACTATTTGTACACTGGTAACGGTTACTCAAAAATCATACACATTATCATATTCATTCCACATTCACGCGTGCACACCTCACCAATATAAACATTGACAACAACATAACCCAAGTTCTTTTGATATTACAAGAGTATCAGCACCACCCTTCTCTCTCTCTCTCTCACACACACACACAGACACACATACACACAGACACACACACACATACACACACATATACACAAGCATGAAGAATTCATAAGTCTGGAATAGAAAAGTATTCCCAGAGAATAACAATTTGACTAGTGCGCCCTATCCACCAGCTGCAAAAACTTAACCCTTTGACTCCCTCAACCTACCCATCAACTACAAAAACTTAACCTTTTCACTCCCTCAACCTACAACACCAGCTTCCTGCAGGAAGCTGGTGGATAGGGTAAGGAAGTCAAAGGGTTAAGTTTTTGCTTTGCTGGCATGGTTGACTATGCAGGATGCTGGTGGACAGGGGTGGGAGTCAAAAGGATAACCAACACTTGTTCGTTATGGAATTACAGAGGGAAAATTGGTTGTGTTTACACACACTTACACTCATCCACCATCACATTATATTATGTGGTAGTCCACACATGGTTCTGCACACTACGCAGTGCATTCACATACCCAGTGCTCTCTTATTTACACCCATGTCAATGTTTTTACTAAGCTTTACAATGTCTCTCCGCCGACCTTAACTCTTTGAAGACGTAATATAGTTGCCTTGCACAACCACTGTGGACGCGATCAACGGGACCTGCCAACAACCCTTGGTGACGCACGATTTTGGGGGGTTTTCAAAAAATTCTCAAAAATACAGATTTTATACAGCACAAGAACATATTTTATATCAAAATAAAATTCAATTTACGCTCTTTGAGCTGAAGCTACATACAAGGACAATACATCTATTCTACTTACCTTCCTAGAAGGTGAAATGGGGTAGGGTTTTGGCTCTGGGAAAGAAGTTTTTGATTGACAGTAATCCAACACATAAAGTCAGTGAAACACCCATTCTTGACCAGGTAATCCAAAAATCCAGGTAATCACAAGTCCTTGGTATGACAAGAAGATATAAAAGAACAAACACAGCTTTGTTTTCACACAGGTGAAGCAGCAAAGTGATTATGACGATCCTTTGAAGAAGAAGAAGAAGGCCTAAATGTCGCCATTTTGGTGCAAGGACGGTCACTCCGGTTGGTTTGGATAAAGGCAAAAACTGTAACTAATCGGGATAAAATCGATGCAAGGGAAGTAACAAACACTTCAGAAGATACCAAAGAGTGTTCCTATATGTGTAATTAGTTCCCCTAGACCAGCGACCGGCTTGCATCTATTTTGAAAAACCGCAGCGGAATATCCGCTATCACGTCTCTAATGGTTTGGCCAGCTGCAGCGGAATGTCCGCTGTCACGTCTCTAATGGTTTGGCCAGCTGCAGCGGAATATCCGCTGTTACGTCTCCGAAGAGTTAACACCTATGGCGTTCATTAACCCTTTGACTCCCGCATGCTATTCACCAACTGCGAAAACTTAATACTTTGACTCTCTCACCTATCCACCAGCTTCCTGCAGGAATCCGGTGGATAGGGTGAGGGAGTCAAAGGGTTAAGTTTTTGCTTGGCTAGCATGGTTGACAATGCATGATGTTGGTGGACAGGGTGCGGGAGTCAAAGGGTTAAAATAACATCAACTGGAAGTTGTACAATGCAAATATGATATCAACACTGCTCTCTCACAAACATGATATCAATGCTGCTCTATGGCTGTGGAACCTGGCATCTTAAGACCGCCCAGGAAAAGGGACTTGACACCTTTGATAAAATTCTGGACATCATTTTTCTGTCTTTTATTGTTGTTTAAAGCCTAGCCAACTGCGCAGAGCCATATCAGGGCTATAACCGCTTCAAAACACACAAAACTTCAACAGGAAAAAAAAGAACAGAAAAATAAGTACACATATCAATGCATTCGCACACATAATCTAAGGGCATGCCCCCGGCGTAGGACCATTCCGTCCGATTTATCGCACAGGGGAGATTTAAAAAACACACCTGAATACAACTATAAGCATACATAAGGACATCAAAACATACAAAAACAAGGCATGAATTACCTAAAATTGCTTCCGCATATCTCACCTCCTTAGAGCCAAAACTGCACTCAATACATGTACCCAATTATCAATCCGAAGAAAAAGTACGTAAGACTTTATCGAAAAAATACAGGTGAATGGACCATTAAGGCAGAAAATAAGTAGAAATGACAGAAAGCAAGGCAACAAGGCAGAAACAAAGAGAGTGACAGAAAAGAGGAAATTTCTAGAACAGAATTTCCAGAAGGTGGGGATACTATTTATACTGAAAGAGCCCCAGGCAACCCAACAGGGGGAAGTTCTGGACATCAAACGGAATGACTATGAGTCAAATGAAGAAACCAGGCACAGATCACAACAGGTCCCCTTGTCAACCACTACTTGCAGACAGCTCTTCCGCTGTTCAGAGCGTATTTGGAGGCTCCCCACAACAAAACTGGCAAGTCAAGCCATTACACTCATGCCAACAGACCAAAGTAGGAGAGGTTGGCACAGGATGAGCTGAGACAGACAGTGAACATGGATCTTTGACTGGAACCAGAAAAAACACGAAAAAAGAATCAGAACGCATATTTAATACAACCAGACAAGACAGGTGCACATTTTCGGCCGACTGGCCTTTGTCATGCGTAAGATCACAAACAAACAAACACCAGATACAGCAGGGAAGTTTCAGTCTTTCTCTACTAATTTTTGTATCTGGTGTTTGTTTGTTTGTGAACTTACGCTTGACAAAGGCCAGTCGGCCGAAAATTTGCGCCTGTCTTGTCTGGTTGTATCAAATACGCATTCTGATTCATTTTCCATATTTTGACTGGACAAGAAAAGATGGAACAACAACAATAGCTGAATGGCTGAGAACTGTGTATGGTGGGGTGCCTTGACCGACTTGTGTTGGGCAACATGGGAACAACTAAATGTAATATTGAAATTTCACCAGATGAAGAGAATTAACGGAAACGACATACACTTCTTGATATTGCAGATTACGTTTGGTGGTGGGGTGTGGACAGGCTGAGACAAACAGTATGGGAGTAATGCAACTGAAGCAGTACTGTAAAATGGCAACAGAACACAGAAGATGAAAAATAGATGTCATGGAATCTGCAGCAGGAAAAATAAAACAATCTCCCTTTCAAATGGCCCTGCACCCCCCCCCCCCCCACCCCCCACCCCACCCCCAACCCTGAAACAAACAAACAACAAACCTGATTCAGTGTCAGTTTCTCAAGAACACTCTCCATGCTTGGAATAAATTCCATATGCACAGACACCACTGATGCCATGTTATGGACAAGATCCACTGGCCATAAGTCCTAGGCACTGGCTGGGTCTTGTGGTTCTACCCACTGAATTGGTTATATGCCTGTCTTCGAAAAGAACATCACTCTATCCGGCTCTGCAAGCTTGAAGATCTCAATGACCCAGGGCACAAAAAGTCAGTCATTACACAAAGGAAAGTACTTATTAATTACATAAATAATCAGTAATAGGGCCTACATTACAGTTAGTAGTAGCAGTAGCGTTAAATGCCAAGCTGACCACTCAGAGCTATACCATGGCCATAACCAGCTCAGACAAAACATATCTAAACATATCGATAATAATGGAAAAAGAAACCTGGAAAAGAAATCAAGTATACATATAAATGCATGCACGCAAACAATTTAAGCATATACCCATGGCACGGGTCATTCTGCTGACTTTATCACCAGCGGGATTTAAAAACAACATATGCACAGGCATGACTTAGTACACAAACACATACATAAAAGTTGGTCTATACCTAACACTGCCAATAGGCAGTTCACATTTCCTCACAGCTAAAAATGCAGTGAATATATAAACTGAATTATCAAATGTAACAGAAAATAGATAAAGCTTTATGGAAATATAAAGATGGACCAGCAAGGCAGAAAATGACAAAGGAAGATGTGACAAAAAGCAAAGAAGCAATGTAGGAACAAAAAGAGAGAGACAAAACTGATGACATTTCTAACATGGAATTTCTGGAAAGTGGGGATTGTATTTATAATGAACCCCCCCCCCCCCCCCCAGCATCCCAAAATGGGGGTTCATATAGAATGAAAATAAGATGGGAAATATATTTATTGAAAAACAAATATCAAGAACATTTATGTAAGAGCCAATGTAAACATTTTTTAACAAATAGGATCTGATGTAAAAAATAAAATATGCCAACATATTACATCATATATCCTGCAATTGTTGGTTAGTCTAGTGTTTGGCTGTGAGGTTACCCTCCCCTTCTTTTTCAGCCGTCCAATTGTTGCTAATGATGTTAGTGATGGATCAGGACAAAAACAAGGTCTAAATGATACCATAGCCATGTGAAAACTACATTAGACAAAAACAACAACAACAAAATCAAGACCATTCATATGAAATTCAATGAAAAAAGAAACAATAACAAAATAAAATAGTTAAATTCACCGTACCTATAAGTGAAATTACTAGGACATAACATAAACAAAATTGTAATGTTTCACACACTCACACAAGGAAACCAATTCTGCATGATATAATTCATGGACAATTCTTCAAATACTTCTTCAAGTCTGCTGAAGGAATCTTTTTTATACATAAAGAACTATGAAATAAAACATACAAAAAAAGTTTAGCCTCATACATAACACATACACAAAATAAGATCTTCATGATGTTATATTGCTAGTCCTATAGATACTGCTTTAAATTTGGCTAAAGGAATCATTATTCATCAATGAAAATCTATGAAATAAAATACAAGAACTGTGAGAAACACATGTAACACATACACAAAACAAACTTTTCATGTTATACAGCGAGTCTTTTAGATAGTGCTTTTAGTTCAGTTTAAACGAATTGTCTTGTCTGGTCGTAGGTAGCACTTGTCTTGTCTGGTTGTTTTAAATACGCGTTCTGATTTTTTTCGTGTTTTTTTCCTGAATCATTATTCATCAATAAGAATCTATGAAATATGAGACACAAAACTGTTGAGACACACATTACACACACCAAACTTTCATGATGTTAGAGTCTTTCATATAACAGCTTCAAATTCTGGAATCATAATTCAACAATAAAATTACTATCAAATAACACACACACACGCAGACCTTACACATTTCACACATTAAACTCTTCATAATATTTTATAGACACTCCTTCAGAAATTTCTGAAGTTTTGCCAAAGGGATACTTATAATAACATCTTGTCTGCAATAGCAGACTGAAGATTCCCTGGAGTGAAGGCCAACTGGGATCCAACAGACGCTATTCCATTCTGTCCAGCCAATCACACATCAACTGGCCTCACATCTCTCTGTAGACAGAGAGAGTAGATTTCTATAATGTCCTTTCACTGTCTGTGGTTGCACGCATAGTTAAGATGCAAAGATCTGTTCAAGGAATCATGGGGACAGGGAACCTAATAATTTTCTGTAATTTTTCGTCCGTCACCAGAAAGACTAGGTGCTCAGTCCAGTGTCCCAGCCAGACCAAGGAGAAAGGACGAGGCGAAGCGAACCCCAGCCACGTAATGTCGTTGGCATCTGACGGCAATTTGACACTCCTTCAGACTCTGACCTTTCTCTAAAGGGATACTTATTTATAATGTAATCACTACGAAAGAACACACGCAAAACTGCAATGCACATCTCACACATTACACACATACAACAAACTCTCCATGATGTCATACAGAGAATCCTTCATATACTGCCTGAGTTCTGCTGAAGGATCCTTACTTAATAAATGAAATTACTATGAAAACTCACAGATCACACACACATTACAACAAATTCTGAAGATGTTTTACAGACAGTTTCTCAGAACATTGCCTGAGCTCTTTTGACGGAATTCTCATTTATATATATATACAATTACGACGAGACAACACACAAAACTGCAGAGCCCGAAACATCACACACAACAAAATAAACTCTTCATGCCATTATAGAGAGTCCTTCAGGTACTGTCTGAGTTCTGCTAGATAAAACCCACTTTCCATCATCAAGGCCTTGGTGTAGACGTTCAGTATATAGATCAGCGTTAAGAAATCGGTGGTGCTAAAGAACGTGTCTGCCAAAGCAAAACCCAGAGTGGACGGAATGAATCCGCGGCCATACTCCACCATCCATGTCTCTGCCTTCCATGACACGGCTGTGGCCTCTCCCCATGCATGGAGCACAGTGTCCCCTGAAACAGTTTGGTTGGAAAGGAACTTGCAATAAGATGAAACATAAACCATTGCGCTGACCAACAACAAAACAAACCGTGCAAGTTATCCTAACACACTGCCTTTGTCTAACCGAACGCTGACGGTCACAAACTGATACAGTAGCCAATACAATGGATATAACTGTAGACTAATTCTGCCATTAAAAACTGTCTGTACTGTTAGTTATCCCGTGCGTTGTGCTTGATCAAAGCATCCGAAAAATCGCTTTTTTTGACTTGTTTAGCCTATATTTTTTTCTACGTTCAAATGCTGACTGTTGGCCAGTCACACGTATCAAAACTTGACTATGATTGTTAGCATAATACCCACTGCTGACTGTTAGCCTAATCACACATAAAACCTGTGACTGTTAGTCTAATCACACATGCTGACTGTTATCTAATCACACATAAAACTGCTGACTGTTAGCTAATCACACATAAAACTGCTGACTGTTAGTCTAATCACACTGCTGACTGTTTAGCCTAATCACACATAAAACTGCTTGACTGTTAGTCTAATCACACTGCTGACTGTTAGTCTAATCACACATAAAACTGCTGACTGTTAGCTAATCACACATAAAACTGCTGACTGTTAGCTAATCACACATAAAACCTGCTGACTGTTAGTCTAATCACACATAAAACCTGCTGACTGTTAGCTAATCACACTGCTGACTGTTAGTCTAATCACACATAAAACCTGTGACTGTTAGTCTAATCACACTGCTGACTGTTAGCCTAATCACACATAAAAACCTGCTGACTGTTAGTCTAATCACACATAAAACCTGCTGACTGTTAGTCTAATCACACTGCTGACTGTTAGTCTAATCACACATAAAACCTGCTGACTGTTAGTCTTACATCCACTGTGCATCACTGTTGTCTAATCACACTGCTGACTGTTGTTATCACTAAAACTGCTGACTGTTATGTCTGATCCACATAACCTGCTGACTGTTAGTCTAATCACATAAAACTGCTGACTGTTAGCTAATCACTACATAAACCTGCTGACTGTTAGTCTAATCACACTGCTGACTGTTAGCTAATCACACTGCTGACTGTTAGTCTAATCACCACTGCTGACTTTGTCTAATCCACTAACTGCTGACTGTTAGTCTAATCACACATAAACCTGCTGACTGTTAGTCTAATCACACTAACTGCTGACTGTTAGCTTAATCACACTGCTGACTGTTACAATACCTGCTGACTGTTAGTCTAATCACACATAAAACTGCTGACTGTTAGTCTAATCACACTGCTGATGTTAGCTAATCACACTGCTGACTGTTAGCTAATCACACTGCTGACTGTTAGTCTAATCACACATAAACCTGCTGACTGTTAGTCTAATCACATCTGATGTTAGCTAATACCTGCTGACTGTTAGCTAATCACACCAGTAAACACTGCCAATACCTGCTGAGTTACATCCACTGCTGACTGTTAGTCTAATCACACATAAAACCTGCTGACTGTTAGCTAATCACAATAAACCTGCTGACTGTTAGATCAAATACACTCTGACAAACCTGCTGACTGTTAGCCTAATCACAAAAACGCTGACTGCTTAGCCTAATCACATAACTGTTGTTAGTCTAATCACACTGCTGACTGTTAGCCTAATCACACATAAAACTGTGACTGTTTAGCCTAATCACACATGCGACTGTTGTCTAATTACACAACTGCTGACTGTTAGTCTAATCACACTGACTGTTAGCCTAACAACTGCTTGACTGTTAGTCAATCACAATAAAACCTGCTGACTGTTAGCTAATCAACTCATAAAACCTGCTGACTGTTAGTCTAATCACACATAAACTGCTGACTGTTAGTCTAATCACACTGCTGACTGTTGCTAATCACTCGTAGTTAGCCTAATCAACTACTGCGATGTTAGCTAATACATTTGACTGTTAGTCCTAATCACACATAAAACCTGCTGACTGTTAGTCCTAATCAACTGCTGACTGTTAGCCTAATCACAATGCTGACTGTTAGCCTAATCACACTAATGCTGACTGTTAGCTAATCACACTGTACCTATAATGTTTAGCCTAATCACACTGCTGACTGTTAGCCTAATCACAATAAAACTGCTGACTGTTAGCCTAATCCACAACTGCTGACTTTAGCCTAATCACACTGCTGACTGTTAGTCTAATCACACATAAAACCTGTGACTGTTTTAGCCTAATCATCTAACTGCTGACTGTTAGTCTAATCACACTGCTGACTGTTGTCTAATCACACATAAAACTTGCTGACTGTTAGCCTAATACACATAAAACCTGCTGACTGTTAGCCTAATCAACGCGATGTCAACACACATAAAACCTGCTGACTGTAGCTACTAATCACACTGCTGACTGTTAGCTAATACAAAAAACCTGCTGACTGTTAGCCTAATCACACTGCTGACTGTTAGCCTAATCACCATAAAACTGCTGACTGTTAGCCTAATCACAACTGCTGACTGTTAGCCTAATCACACATAAAACCTGTGACTGTAAGTCTAATCACACATAAAACTAGACTGTACTGTTAGACCATAACTGCTGACTGTTGCTAATCAACACATAAAACACTGCTGACTGTTAGTCTAATCACATAAAACTGCTGACTGTTAGCCTAATCACACATAAAACCTGCTGACTGTTAGCTAATCAACATAAAACTGCTGACTGTTAGCCAATAACACATAAAACTGCTGACTGTTAGCTAATCACAAAACTGCTGTGTTAGCTAATCACAACTGCTGACTGTTAGTCTAATCCAATCAACCTGCTGACTGTTAGCTAATCAAACTGCTGACTGTTAGCCTAATCACACTGCTGACTGTTAGCCTAATCACATAACTGCTGACTGTTAGCTAATCACAAACTGCTGACTGTTAGCCTAATCACATAAAACTGCTGGGCTAGTTACATAAATCCTGACGTTAGTCTCAATGACTGTTAGTATAACACAACGCTGACTGTTAGCAATCACACTATAACTGTATGTCTATCACATCCACTATAACAATCATGTGACAACTGCTGACTGTTAGTCTAATCACACATAAAACTGCTGACGTTAGCTAATCACACTAAAACTGCTGATTGCCTAAGTCACACATAACACTGCTGACTGTTAGCCTAATCACACTGCTGACTGTTAGCTAATCACACATAAAACTGCTGACTGTTAGTTAATCACACTCGACTTTATCCAATCTACTACTGCTGAATGTTAGCATAATCCCCACTGCTGACTGTTAGCTAACACATGCTGTTAGCTAATCACATAAACCTGCTGACTGTTAGTCTAATCACACATAAAAATCTGCTGACTGTTAGCCTAATCACACATAAAACTGCTGACTGTTGTCTAATCAATAAACTGCTGACTGTTAGTCTAATCCAAACCTGCTGACTGTTAGCCTAATCACACCATTTTAAACACTGCTGACTGTTAGCCTAATCACACATAAACACTGCTGATTTAGCCTAATCACACATAAAACCTGCTGACTGTTAGCTAATCACACATAAAACCTGCTGACTGTTAGCCTAATCACCTAAACCTGCTGACTGTTAGTCAATCACAAAAACCTTGACTGTTAGCCTAATCAAAACTGCGCTGAGCTATGACTATTAGCCTAATCACACATAAAACTGCTGACTGTTAGTCTAATCACACATAAAACCTGCTGACTGTTAGCCTAATCACACTAACCTGCTGACTGTTAGTCTAATCACTAACTGCTGACTGTTAGTCTAATCACACATAAAACCTGCTGACTGTTAGCCTAATCACAATAAAACCTGCTGACTGTTAGCTAATCACACATAAAACCTGCTGACTGTTAGCCTAATCACACTGCTGACTGTTAGCCTAATCACACATAAAACCTGTTGACTGTTAGTCTAATCACACATAAAACCTGCTGACTGTTAGTCTAATCACACATAAAACCTGCTGACTGTTAGTCTAATCACACTGCTGACTGTTAGTCTAATCACACATAAAACCTGCTGACTGTTAGTCTAATCACACATAAAACCTGCTGACTGTTAGTCTACATCACACTGCTGACTGTTAGTCTAATCAACACATAAAACCTGCTGACTGTTAGTCTAATCACACATAAAACCTGCTGACTGTTAGTCTAATCACACATAAAAACTGTTGACTGTTAGTCTAATCACACATAAAAACTGCTGACTGTTAGCCTAATCACACATAAAACCTGTTGACTGTTAGTCTAATCACACATAAAAACTGCTGACTGTTAGTCTAATCACATATAAAACCTGCTGACTGTTAGTCTAATCACACAATTTCAATTTTCAGTTTCAGTTTCTCAAGAAGACATTTCCGTACTCAGAATGAATTCCATATGCACTAACGTCACAGGTGCCATGTGATAAAAAAGAACCAGAATGATCGCGGCACAAGCCTTAAGCCTGCACATAAACCCATGGCCAGGTCCTGAGGTCCTAACTAGATAGTTCCATAACCCTGGGGTCTTAGGGGTGTGAGGTGGCAGAGATCTCAACTTTTCAAAGGAGCCAGCACCATGAGGGTGGCGCCCATCCCCTCTCATTTGCTTTAAATTCATATTCATATTCACTTCTTTTTTTTTAACCAAGACTTCAGAAAGGCAAGAAGGCTAACTGGTCTTCAAGGGCTGGGACCTGGAAAATCAATGTATCTCTCCAATGTTTTATACCAAGGCAGCTCGGCAATGCCCTGCTCTTCATGATTTTCAACTGCCGTGGGATCTTTAGCGTGCACAGCCAGAAGGCACATGGGTCCGACTCTTATCACACAAAAGAAGATCAAGTGGTCTGACCACATGCCTAAGATGCCAGCCATCAAATTAACCCTTGAGGTCCACAATACCAATGATTATAATGGCAGACATAGAAGTTGACATGTCCTCTGTCCAACTTAATATTCTGATCAATATGGTGGGGTGAGTGTAGTCTTTCATAAATGGCACATACTCATTTCTCAAAATTGCAAAAAATAAATCAAACATATATCAAAAGTGTGCATACACTACCTGGACCAAAGGTATTTCTTTCCAAAGCTCCTTCCTGCCACTGATAAAACGTACCATGCAAGATGGTGTCTGAAATATTGGCCCAGTATCGCCCTGAAATTCAGATCAGTTCATTGCAATACACGATATGTCCTGTGAACATTTTGTTATCAGGAAACTACAATCTTTACATACTAAAGTACAGAACTAAGATTTACAAAACAAACTGAAAAAAGAAGAGAATGTCAAACAAGTTGTAAAATGTATTCATATTCTGATAACTATCTCTTAGTTAAGATAATGTAAACTGGTTGCAATTCATTTTCATGAAGATTTCAGACAAACCACAACCACTATCACCTACCTTTTTAATACATTAAAAAAAAAGAGAGAAGAGAGAGAGAAAACAGAGCTTCAAAATGTCGTCATGCTATGTATTTACAGCATCGCTTGTTTCAGATTATGCATTTACAAATCTGAAAACGTAGCGACTGTTGCCCCATCACAAATAAAACCCGCTGACGTTGTATTTTCAATAAAACTGTGGGCTGTTAGTCTAATCACACATAAACCTGCTGACTGTTAGTCTAATCACACTGCTGACTGTATAGCCTAATCACACATAAAACTGCTGACTGTTAGTCTAATCACACATAAAACCTGCTGACTGTTAGTCTAATCACACATAAACCTGCGACTGTTAGCTCTAATCCACATAAAACCTGCTGACTGTTAGCTAATCACACATAAAACCTGCTGATTGTTAGTCTAATCACACTGCTGACTGTTAGCCTAATCACACATAAAACTGCTGACTGTTAGTCTAATCACACATAAAACCTGCTGACTGTTAGCCTAATCACACATAAAACCTGCTGACTGTTAGTCTAATCACACATAAAACCTGCTGACTGTTGCTAATCACACTGTGACTTTTTTGTCTAATCACATCGGGTGTTGCAATCAAAAAAAACCCTGCTGATTAGTTAATCAACAAAAAACCGTGATGTTGCAAAATACAAAAAAACCCCGTGTTTTTGTTTCACACGCGTGTTAGTCAAACACAAAAAAACCGCTGACTGTTTTAATCCAAAAAAAGGACTGTTAGTTAATCACCTGCGATGTTGTTAACCCAAAAATGCTGATGTTAGCTAATACACATAAACCGGACTGTTAGCTAAAACAAAAAACGTTACTTTAGCAACACAATAAAAACTGCTGATGTTGTAATAAAAAAAACCCCGTTGACTGTTGCTAATCACACAAAAAACCGTTTTTAGAACAAAAAAACCCCGTTGTTAGTTAATCACACATTTAAAATTTTTTATTTTCCAAAAAATTTTTTTAGAAAAACCAACAAAACGTAAGGTGCATTATAAAAAAAACCGTACGGGCAAACCTTGTAATAAACCCATGGCCATTAACCTAAAATTTTGTTCCCCTAACCCCGGGTTTGGGGGGTTATCGGTTTAAATTTTCAAACCAACCGGGGTGGGCCCCCCCCCTCTTTGCTTTAAAAAAATTTTAAAATTTTTTTTTTTTAACCCAAAACCAAAAAGGAATTTGGTTTTAAAACCCCCGGAAAAAAATGTATCCTAATGTTTTAACCAAGGGCTAAAAGCCTTTTCATATTTTAACGGGTGGGATCTTTACGTGCCACCCAAACACTGGGGACCTTACACCAAAAAAATCAAGGGTTCCCACATGTAAAAGCCGCCCAAAAAACCCCTTTGGGACAAAAAGTTAAAGGGACTGGGTTTAATTCCCTGAATTAATTTTGACAATATGGGGGGGGGTGTATCCATAAAAAAACCCCTTTTTAAAATTTCAAAAAAAAAATCAAAAAAAAAAAATGTGCAAAATACCACAAAAGGATTTTTTCCAAACCCTTTATGATAAAACCCAAATTTTGAAATTTGGCCCCTATCCCCCAAAAAGACTTATTAAACAAAATGTGGAAAAATTTTTTACAAAAACAACTTTTTAAATCGAACTGTTTCAAAACAAAATAAAAAGGAAAGTAAAAAATTTAAAAATTTTTTCATTTTTTTAAATTTTTAGTTAAATAAGTAAAAGGTTTCAATTTTTTAGGATTTAGCCCCAAAACCCCAAATACACCTACCCTTTTTTACAAAAAAAAAAAAGGGGGAAAAAAAAACGGGGTTAAAATTTCATTTTTTCGCTGTTGTTTCAAATTTCATTTAAAATTTAAAAGTCACCTTTAAAAATTTTGTTGTTAAAAAAAATGGGTCCCAAAAAGGGGCCCCCCAAAAAAAAAAAATTTTTTTTGTTTTGCTTGTTAAAACCATATTTTCTAGTTGGGTAATTAAAAAACCCCGGGGAGGCTTTTAAACCCCTCCATCAAATTTGGGACTTTAAATTCAAAAAAAAAACTTTTGGGGGGGTAAAAAAAAAAATGGAAATTAAAAAAAAAACAAAAAAATTTTTGGGCCAAACTAAAAATGCCCCCAATTAATTTTTCCCAATTTATCCCCAATTTTTAAAAAACTATGGGCCCAAACAAAAAAAAAACGGGCCCCAAATTCCCCTTACCTAAACTGTACTTTGGGTTTTTTAAAGCGCCTAAAAATGTGAAATTACATTCATTTTTCCTTCCCCGGAAAATAAAAAATAAACTAAAAGTTTTTCCGATTAAAAAAAATCAGGGGTTTTCCCTTTATTTTCCAAGTTTTCATAAAAATTTTTTTAATTTCAAAACTTTAAAAAAATTTTATCCAAAAAAGGGGAACTTAAATTTTCCCATTAAGTCTTTTTTTACACCGTTTTCCAAAAATCAATTTGGGGTTTCCCCTAAAAGGGGGCCGGAAAAACCCCAAAAATCGATTTTTCTTAAAATAAAAGTGAATTGTTTAAAAAAACAAAAATTCGCCGGAAGTACCTCCCTTACTCTTACCCCCCTTTTTTCTTTCCCATCAATTTTTTTTATTAGACAAGATACCAAACTTTCCTTGATTTAATTCTAAAATAATTTTGACTTTTTATTTTTTTAGTTTTCCCTACATGTTTTTAGTTCCATAAAGGGTTTTCCCAAAAAATCAATTTTGGAAAAAAAAAAACCTTTTTTTTTATCTAATTTCCAAAAAAACAAAAATGTTTATCAACTAACGGGGAAAAAGGTAGCCCCAAAAAACAGAGTTGTAGTAAAAAAAAATGCCCAAAATTTAGTAAAAAACCTAAAAATAAAAAAATTTCCCCGATGGAATTAAAAAAAAAGTATTTTTCCAAAGGGGTTTAAAAAAAAAAAAATTTTTAATCCCATTTTTAGAGAAAAAAACCCCCGTTAAAAAAATTACCCAATTATCAGTAAAAAAGAAAGCATGCAAGGCGTAATGTACACAACAGGTGGGGAGACTAATAGGCAGAAAAAGAGGGAAGAGATGACATAGGGGAAAGCAAAGGGCAAGGCAGACACAAAGGGTGACGAAAAGAGAAAATTTCAAGGTGGGGGTACTATTTATACTGAAAAAAAACCCTTTGGGATCACAACAGGGTCTGGGGAAAGCTCAGAACCCTTTCTGACCATGGGGGATTTGGGATTTTTGTGTGTTTTGAGCAATTGGATCACCTGAAATTGCCAGTCCCCAGGTGTGGAAGTCAAGTGGGTAAATTGGACAGTCCTGGGTTTGATTCACCCCAGACACCTCCACCTGGTGGGTAACGGATGGATATTTTCCTAATCACCCAGGTCAGCAGTGTGCAGATCTGCCAGTGATTAAAACCCTGTCATTTGTATATATGTGCGGACCATCCAATATGCACATTAAAAATCCTGTCAGTCATGTCAGTGGCTGGCTTATGGAAAATATTAAAACACACAGTATGCATATGCATCATAAACATTGACTGTGCTAAAGCGTAGTGAAGTGTTGTCAGCTCACTTGACAGACTGAGTTATCTGTGTTCCACTAAAACGTCTGAATGACTGTAATGCACAGTGAGGCTAGATAAGTTTAGAGAACAGTGTTATATTATCGCAATAATGATAACAATACTGACAAAAATAATGATAAAAGAACAAAAACAACTACAACAACAATGATACTACAACTTCTCCTCCTTATCATAATGATAACAACAATAATGATAATGATAATAATAAAAACAAGAAGAATAGTTCAGAGTTAAACAGAGATCATCCATGATTTTTGTCAGGTTTCATAGGACACTGCTGATGAAGAGATACACTTCGCTACAGTACAGATACACTTCACTACAGCACAGATACACTTCACTACAGATAAACTTTACTACAGTACAGATACACTACACTATTGTACAGATACATGTCAGTACAGATACACTTCACTACAGTACAGATACACTTCACTACAGTACAGATACACTTCACTGCAGTACAGATACACTTCACTACAGTACAGTCTACCTTGTTTCAAAGACAGACTGATACAAAGACAGACAGAGAGCTCAGACAAGTTAGGTTAAACCTCAACACCATTGCAGCATACATGCTATAAGTGCAGGCTTATGGTTTGTGCCATGACCATTCTGGATCTAACCCCAGCATAAATGTGGTATCAGTACATCATCATAATCATGTGCCCTGCTGTATGGCGTTGGCGATCATAGCCCTCCATATGCATCTATAATATGCTCTCTATAATTTTCCATTGCTTTTATTCTTTCTCCCCATTTATAGCCGTGTGCGTGTGTGTGTGTGTGTGTGTGTGTGTGTGTGTGCGTGAGTGCGTGTGTGTGTAGTGTGTGTGTGTGTTCTGTTTCAGCGCTTAGATTTGATTTTATCAAGATTTTGCGCTATATAAATATTGTAATTATTATTATTATTATTATCCCTTGTTGCCACAAGCACATCTTCCACCCTCTCTGTCCTTAGCCACCTTGCAAGTCCGTCCAATATTTTCTCCCTGGGTCTACCTGGTGCTCTCTATCAGTACATACTGAGTTTATTCTAAGTGTGAAACTGCTGCCTTGAGAAACAGAAACTCTTCAGTAACCATGAGGATGTAGGGCTGTGAAATGACCGGAGTGTGAAGTGGTAGGGTGATAGAGACCTTGTTCTCTACCTCTATCAGGACTTTCAACCAGCCACCTCACCAAGACAACATTTTGTATCAAGGTGCAAACTTACCTGAGTGTCCTGTGGTATCCACAGCAGTGCCAAAAAATAAGACGTACTCTGTTAGCGAAGCGTGAAGCAGACACATGGCCCCCATCCACCCCCCAGCATTCATGAAGATCCACTGTATGTCTTCCTCAGGCAAAATGTGGCCTGGGTATTTTCGTCTGAATTCCCCCAGAATCCTGTGGTAGGCATTGGGAATGTCTTGGTTGGACTCCACTGAAATGTCAGACAGGCAAAACAATTTTAAAACTTTTTGACTACTGCCAGTGTAAAAGCTGTGGAGCTCTCAAAGTCTTATGTTATTGTTATTGTTGTTTAAATCCCAGCCGACTGAGTAGAGCCATATCAGGGCTATAACCACTTCAAAAAATACAAAACTTCAACAGGAAAAAGGAAAAAAGAAAGAAAAGAAAATTACATACACATATCAATTCATAAAATTACATACACATATCAATTCATTCGTGCACATAATCTAAGGACACACCCCTGGTGCTGTCCACTCCATCCTATTCATTGCACAGGGGATTTAAAAAACACACCTGAATACAAATTTATGCATACCTAAGGACACCAAAATATATATAAAAACGGGCATAACTTACCTAAAATTGCTTCCGCATATCTCACCTCGCTAGAGCTGAAAATGCACTTAATACATGTACCCAATTATCAATCCGAAGAAAAAGTATGTAAGACTTCATCGAACACACACAGGCTAATGGACCAGCAAAGCAGAAAATGATGGGAAGAAATGACAGAAAGCAAAGGCAGAAACAAAGAGAGTAACAGAAAAGAGGAAATTTCTAGCACAGAATTTCCAGAAGGTAGGGATACTATTCATACTGAAAGAGCTCCTGACATCCCCATGGTGAAAAAAGCCTTATGTGATGCATACGAACGTACAATTAAATAAAGAGAGATTGTTTGTCATATGTTTAGAACTGCAAAATGTGAATGGGAGAAAACCAGTGACTGCTGTTGCCAGTCTAAGAAAGAGTTCATAAAGTGAATGGCTTCCCTTACATGACTCAGTGACCTGTGCAACTCTTGCAAAACTGGTTTTATTTTCCAAGAATTAAAATTTTTCATGCACTATTAGGTGGCTCTTCTCTTTAGTCAATGGTCTGCTGGTGTGTGGTCATTCTCAGTCTATGAACGCCTTCAGAATTTGTCAGGACAGCTATATCTCTTTTTCTGTTTTTAGTTTTGGGTTTGTTTCTATGGTGAGCACTTGTGAGTTTTCATGTGGGAATGTTCACATTATATTATAAATATGTAGTAATTTCAAAAACTACTTAACAAAATCATCTGAAAGTACAACACATAATGCCTACTGCATCATAGTGTACATTTATACATGGATTCCTACCAATGTGGATACTACAGTAGTTTAAATGTACATGATAGTGATGTGACATTTTTCCTCAGTGTATGGAAAACACCAGGCCTAAAAATAAATAAACAAACAAACAAACAAACAAATATATACAGAATACTGAATAGCTAGTTGTGATTCAAACCTTTAATTATTTATTTTATTTATTTTATAAGTTCCTTATTTTTCGAAGATACACATGCCATTTACATGTAACCAAGATTATTCAAATGATAGGCTAATAAAATACCAGTATGAAATATAGACTAGGTAAAACACAGGCTAGGTAGGGCCTCAGGACATGGCTGGCTCATGGGTTTATGTGCAGGCTTAAGGCTTGTGCCATGATGATGATCACCATACTCATGGCACTTGTGACATTCGTGCATGCGGATTTCGCTCTGAGCATCATCTAGAGAAATTCAAACTGAAACATACCATCTAATCAATGTTTACACCACAAAAGAAAGCCAGATTATCTGCACTACAGAAGGCGTAAACCTTGTATCTAACAAAACCTGAACAATTATAATGAAATTATTGACAGGTGTTTCACAATTCAAACTAGCAAAATCTATCTGCTGAAATATTCATTCTTCCACTGCATAACAACAGAGTGGAGTTCTCTTAGTAAGTTGTGAGGCTTTGTTACTTTGGGTACCATCCAGCAACCTTGAGTGTTTCTTGTTAATTTTGACTTGCAGTTTCACTGCTGACTTCAGGGAATCAGGCAATCAGGCCTGATGACTGCAAGGAAAGCCATGGTGACAGCTGAGAAAGACAGCAATCTTTGGGATCCTCTTGGGAGCTTGTCAGACCTAGCGGGAGTGACTGTCTGGTCAGCAAGTGACTGTCTGGTCAGCAAGTGACTGTCTGGTCAGCAGTGGTGAGGTATTTTGTCTAGGTCTCATCCAGCACCCTTGAGTGCTTCTTGTTAACTGAGTGAAATTACCTATATATATATTTTTATATTATATATAACAACACAAACCATGCTGATTCTATCACCAATTTCTGCACATTATATATGAAGAAGTTGGCCATCCACCACCACTGGACCAGGTAAGCCCCCCCCCCCCTACCCCCCCCCCCCCCCCCTTTCCCAAATCGTGAACTACTCTTATCAACCTAACTAAGCCTTTAAAGAGACTTAGCAATGCAACCGCCCCCTGCTGGATTCTACAACTTCATACTAATACTTTAGCTTATAAACAGAAACAGAAACACAAACGTGCACACAGTGTGACGCACGTGACGTGACATGATGATATATCATATACCATTATATGTCATATGGTGATATCATATGTTAGTATGTAGGCCTACCGACAAAGGCCGGGGACGTGGGGTAAAGACTAAGACTAAGACAGTAAGAGGTATGCATTCCCTCTCTTTCTGCACTCCTCATCCCAACCCAATCCACCACTAAACCTAGCCCCCTCCCCAGCCAGTCTTACGCAAGTTGTCAACATTCTGAACACGACCTATCACGCCACCTGATAAGATGAGGTGACACACAAACACACCAAACGACATGAAAAAGTTGAAAGTGCAACTGAAACTCTCCGAGTCAATCATGCCGACTGCCGACCAGTTTGCCTTACCGACATATTTTCTTGCTATGGCAGCCACATCTTCTTCGGAGAAGAGGTACGACTTTCGTAGCAACCAGTAGTGGATGCAGAAGCAGAAGAACGATATAACAATAACGCTTTTAGCGATGAAACGAAGGACCGTCCACACCATTTTTAGCAGAAGGGATTTCGAAAAGGAAGGGTGAGTGCTCTCTCTTCGGTGTAATTGATATTAGAGTTACTGCCCATTAAGTTGATGGCGGCTTACGAGAATCAAAATGTCTGAAATAAGAGTAACACCTCTGGGTGGGTAAAAATCGTATTTTGTTATGACATTTAATGAGCTTTAATGACACTCATGCTTTTCGAGTGCAGACGACGTAGTAGAATAGCGCCTGCTTTTAAAAAAGAGGGAAGTTAGAGAAAGAGTGTATGTCCAATGTCTGAATGTGCGTGTAGTACTGTATTGTTCTGTTGTGTTCACGTGTTGTAGGCCTACAATTCTGTTATTCTCACACTCACACTCACAGAGTGTGTTGAGTGTTGTTACTCAATTTTAGTTACTTGGTGTCTGTCACTGTCAGTCTGTGTCTGTGTCAGTGTGTGTTTCATATGTGTGTGTGCGCGCGCGCGCGCGCCATCGGTCACATACACTATGTGACTGAGTATGATACAGTGAAACATTTTCATTTTCAGCAAATGTAAACTTTAGGCTACGGTTTACCACACCATTTTTTTCTGGGTGTATTGTAGAAAATCAGGCTGTACTGACTATCACCCTCATCAGTGCATGTTTGTATGTGAATGAGAGAGAGGAGAGAGGAGAGAGAGAGAGAGACTGTCACTGTTTTTGTGTGTGTGTGTGTGTGTGTGTGTGTAGAACTGCAAGTGGTGGGTGTAAATCAATGGCAGGATGACCACATACCACGCAGCTTACATACCACAAAAAAACAAACAAAAAAAAATGAAACAAATGAAATAAATGAAAATAAATATTTTAATTAATTTAAAACAGAATTAAAACTTTATGAGTATGAGTACTATGACTGAGGCCAGCTTGATGACAGCACTTTTCACAGTCAGTATTTTCAAGACAATGTTTCTGTGCTTCAAATTGGTTCCTTATACACAAATGTTGCACATGGCCTGTTTATTTGTTGGTCAGACTTAGATTGCCATGATGATGATAAATTGCAGTGGTCCTGGGTTTGAGCCTCAGCAAGGCCACAGCTAGGCCAGTGCAGTAATCGCTGTAATGAGTTAAAAAAAAAAAAATTACTCACCTGTCTCACCTGTTGGTGTCACCAGGTTCAGTGTTGGCCGCTGCACATCTGGACACCATCATCTCCCTCCAGACCGCTCTGTCTTGACTTTTGTGGACAATTTCTTGAATATTTGGGCTACTGATGCTTGTTAATGTTATGTTCTCGATGTATGAGATCGTAGGTGTGCCTTTCTTCCTTTTTGCTACTGTTTTTCTTTGATTACTGTAAGGATCAGTTAACGCCAAACCTCTGTCTCAGCTAAGAATCACTTCTTCAGAGAAACAAACAATCAAACAAATAATAAAAACAAACAAACAAAAACTGCATATGGAAACTGCTGAATTCTGACACTGAATTGTATAATCACTGAATCCTGTGACTGTACGAATGCAGCTGCAGTGTAGAATTTAGAAACTGAAAGGATTGGACAATTGGAATTTATAATGAAAGGCAGCAAACAACAAGAGACATGACAAGCGAGGGGTTTTGGCTGTACACAGAAGAAGAAAAAAAATGAACTGATTCAGTGATTGCAAAATGCAAATGTTTGCATTCTTCATCATTTAAGTTAAACCACAATAGAAAATTAAGGTTGATTTCAGATAATCTTAAACTTTTTTCCCCCTGAAAACGAAAAAAAAAAAAAAAAATGTGTGTTTGTGTGTGCGTGCATGCGTCTGTGTATGCATGTGTGTGTGTGTGTGTGTGTGTGTGTGTGTGTGTGTGTGTGTGTGTGTGTGTGTGTGTGTGTGTGTGAGTGTGTGTCTGTTTGCTCATGTGCACACGCTGTGTGCATGTGTGTGTGTGTGTGGTGCAAGTGCACGTGTGTGAAACAAGACAGAAACTGTTTGTGTGCATGTGTGTGTGTGTGTGTATGTGTGTGCGCGTGTGTGTGTGTGTGTGTACTTTTCCTTACCACAATGGAAGTGATGTTCAATCTGCTAAAATTTTGAACCAGACATTGCCAACAGTGCAACACTGCTGACAAGGATAATAACGATCATGAATCAATGATAATGATAGTAATGATATCAGTAATCATTATATGGATAAGAATATATTAATACTAATACTATAGTAGTATCAACAATAGTAGTACTAGTAGTGGAGTAGTAGTAGTAGTATTACTAGTAATGATGATAATAATAATGATGATGATGATGATGATGCAGATGCAATCATGTATTATTTTATCTGACATCTTACGTTATTTTTCAGGTGCTGGCCAGGGTGAGTATATATTTTTACATTACTCTCTCTCTCTCTCTGCCCCTCCCCCCCTGCCCCCCCCCCCCCCTGTCTGTCTGTCTGTCTGCCTCTCTCTCTTTGTCTGTCTCCAGCTCTCTGTCTCTTTGTCACTGTCTGTCTGCCTATCTGTGTGTATGTCTGTCTGTCTCTCTCTCTCTCCCTCCTCTCTCTCTCTCTCTCTCTCTCTCTCTCTCTCTCTCTCTCTCTTCTTCACCCATCTCTCCCATTCCTTCCCTCCTTCCATCTCTTTGTTTTGTTTGCTAGTTATTGTTGTAGTTGTGTGTGTGTGTTGTGTCATCTTGGTTAAATGAGTAGAACCTTGATGAATGTGGTAAATTGGGACTGTTGAGCTGTCATCTGTAGTAGCTAATTCTAATAGCTAATAGTAATAGTCTAATAGCTCTGTAAATAAACAGGCTTAAATTCTGTTAGCTCATATATATATATA
>JAPXFY010000015.1:79209586-79217086 GCA_030674185.1 Monoplex corrugatus
TGCCTATGCACAGTTAGACTGGACTTGAGCCATTGTCTCTCAGCTTGACGTCTGTCACGCTTGGCATCTTGCAGTTGTGAAGCTATGGAGGAGAACCAAGGTGTAGGCGGTCGTTTGGAGACTTGGCGTGTTGTTGATGGAGCATGTTGATCCAGTAGCCCAAGAAGGAGGTTGTTCAGTTCATCAGCAGTACTAGGAGGCGAGGCAGTAAGGAGAGAGTGAAGATCAGCATCGAACACAGACAAGTCAACAGCAGATAGGTGTCTGGCTTGCACAGCAGTTTTCTGAGGAGGAGGACGGGAAAGCAGGAGATCAGAGATGAGGCAGACATGGTCAGAAGGGAGGGTGTGATCAGTGGTGATGGACTTCAAGTTGATGATTTATTTCATATTGTTATGTGGTAAATTACTGAAAAAAAAGTGAAAGTACATTATTGCATATCATTCATAATATCATTGCATATTGCGGCTTGGTAAATTATTGCATTCTGTAAGATAGTACATTTTGCAAATCGTAGACCTGGATGTGGCCCGGCCCCCCGAGAGTGTAAGGAGTTCAGGGCCGAAACACTTGTCTAAAGGGGGTTACTTCTCTGAAGACCTTCTGTTGTCTAGCTCTCCCTAGAGTTTCTACCTATACTGCATATTGTAATTTAATGTAATTTCTATATTTGTAAATACATATCCATAATATTTAATAATTATACAAAGTTTTGTTTTGAAGAAGAGAACTTTTGTAACAAAGGTGAACAAAGAATGTTTTATGTTTCTGTTATAGCGAAGGTTTCCAGACTTTTCCTATATCACAAGAGAAGGATCTCTAACAGACCATCTGGACTGTGTGATTATCAGGTATGTTCACAGTTCCTCTTTTTTTGTTTTGTTTTGTTTTTTCTTCTGTTTGTATCTCCATTTTAAAGGAGGGAAAAGCAGATTGTTTCATTTCAGCTGAAGAGGTTGTGTGTGTGTGTGTGTGTGTGTGTGTGTGTGTGTGTGTGTGTGTGTGTGTGTGTGTGTGTGTGTGTGCGTGCACGCGCGCACGCAAGATTTTCTTAGCTGTTTCCTGATGGATTATATATGATTTGGGTCAAAGGTTCAGATCCATGAGAAGTGGTGAATACATAAGTTTGGAAGTCATGGCTGTAAGGACAAGGTCACATCAACCAAAAAAAAAAAACATTTATAAGAAAAATGTATGAACAACACTTTTTAAAATTTTTTTAAACATTTCACAAAACACAAATCATGGCTTGTACTTTCTCAAATTTAACTGGGTAATTGGGTATCCAGAATTTTCAGCGTATCAAGAAAGTTGCAGCCCATCTGTTCCTTGATAATTTAAAGAAACATGATCATGTCACTTTCATAGCTTTAGTCCCTCCGCTGGTTGTGTGTTACTCAGAGAATTTCACATAAAATCAGTTTGTTCTGATTCAAGTATATTAACCTTTTGACTCCCTCACCCTGTCTCAGTCTGCCAACATCATGCATTGTCAGTCATGACAGCAAAGCAGAAATTTAACCCTTTCACTCCCTCACCCTATCCACTAGCTTCCTGATGAAAGCTGTGGATGGGGTCATCATTATCATGTGTCCTGTCCCTTGTTGCTGCAAGTACATCTCCCACCCTCTCTGTCCTCAGCCACCCTGCAAGTCCGTCCAGTATTTTCTCTCTGGGTCTACCTGGTGTTCTTGTTCCCGTATTTTCCTGTCGTGACTACGTCTTCTAATTTCTCTTTCCTCATAAAATGTCCTATAAACGTTGCTTGTCTTTTTCTAATCTTCTTTATTAATGGTCTTCTTGTGCTTGAGTCTGCCTCCTTCGAGACTTTCTCATTTGTTTTCTTTGCTGTCAATGGAACTCTCAACGTTCTTCTTAGAAACCACATTTCGGTTGCCTCAGTTTTGCTGTGACTCTGCATGTTGACTGTCCATGCCTTACAACTAACTATACGGCAGTATCGATTCTACATAACACTGAAGAACTCTCTTCCTGATGTTAATTGATAGGCATTCCTGGTTAGGATGAGGGAATGAGAGGGTTAAGTTTTTGCAGCTTACAGACAGGCTGTGGGAGTTGAAGGTGTTAACAGTTTTGCTTCCACATTTCTGGGCAGCTGCTTCTGAATGTACACCACTGCCTGACCTGTCCATTTTGCTTGTGATACTGTTTGTCTGTCTGTTTACAAATCATGGATACACATGTTCCACAGTTGGTTGTCTTTTATTTTTCTGTGTTTGGATAAATGATGTGGAATTTTTTTCCCCTGTCTCTTTGACAGTTACAAACATTTTGCTTATTAGTAGTCTAGTTTGAAGACATACCTTTTTTGTCCAGAGTGATTTCCTCTTTCGTTCCACTTCCTTCCTGATTCCTCTTTCGTTCCACTTCCTTCCTGACTCCCACACCCTATTTACCAACTGCCAAAACTTAACCCTTTAACTCCCTCATCCTATTCACCATCTTCCTGCAGGAAGCTGATGGATACGGTGAAGGTCAAAGGGTTATGTTTTCACTTTGCTGTCATGGCTGACAATGCAGGATGCTGGCGGATAGAGTGCGGAATCAAAGGGTTAAGTTGATTTTTTCATTGTGAGTGAATGTTTAAGTGAATGATGAGAGTGTGTGCTTTGATTTAATTTGTATGTCATAATTTAATGCCTTATAGATATTGGCATTGTTATTATCATTTTAACATGTGTGTGTGTGTGTGTGTGTGTGTGTGTGTATGCACACGTGTGTGATTGTGTGTGAGTGTGTGTGTGTGTGCATATGTGTGTGTGTGTGTGTGTGTGTGTGTGTGTGTGTGTTTGTGTGTGTGTGTGTGTATGCACACGTGTGTGTGTATGTGTGTGTGTGTCTGTGTGTGTGTGTGAATGTGTGTGCGTGTGTGTGTAACAGCCATTTTCACCTGGACCACTGTGGAGCCTTGCCCTACATGACAGAGATGGTGGGCTACAACGGACCTCTCTACATGACACATCCCACCAAGGCCATTTGTCCTATACTGCTGGTAAATGAAAACACACATGGCAATTATCCATCTCTTAGCCCCGCCACACCCCTACATCACCCCTCTCCTCCCCTGTGGGGATGCCATGATCTCTTTTAGTGTCAATAATATGCCCGCTTTCTAGAAATTTTGTGCATGGAAAAAAGTCTTTTCTGTAACTCTCTTTGTTTTTTGCCTTGCTCCTTTGCTGTATGTTATCTCTTTTTATCGTTTTCTGCCTTGCTGGCCCATTCACCGGTATGTGTTCTGTAAAGCCTTACATAATTTGTATTGGGATTGATAATTGGGTTTATGTATTAACTGCATTTTTTTTCTGATTGACTGGTTCTGCTGATAGAGTTTTTGGAGTGAAGGTCTTATGTTTGAGAGCTCAATCCAGTTTGAACCATACAAGCTGGCCTGCCTGCTGCCAGTCTTAAATGTTCCAGCCATTCTGGTAGTGTCACATAGGATTCAGAACAAGCTGAAGACATCTGCTTGAGAAACACTGGCAGATTTAAGTTGAGCACATATGGCCTTGTCCGAGTGTGTTGACTTGAACTAGCTCCAAACTCGTTGGTGGTTCTGATCAGTCTCTTGCACAGCACAGATTTGTAAAAAAGTCACTGTCTGAATATTTTTTTGCATTTAAATAGAAGCCAGGAGAGAAAGCTTGACTTCTTTGTCCTAAAAATGTGTATGCATTGTCTTGTGCATCGAATGGAAAGACTTTTGACAAACAATGAAGTAAGGTCAAGAAGCAAAGTGATCCCAATCACCAGTATCATCTGCAAACGTTGGCTTGACCATGCCGCTAAAATGCCACGTTCCAGACCTGCCAACCACATCCTAAACTACATCCCAGGAGGACAGCAAAAGAGGGGAAGACCAGAAAAGAACTGGTGCCAGACGGTTGACAGAGACCGGCAACTGGTGAATAGACGCTGGAGTGATGCCCCTCAAACTCACTGCCAACCAGGCTTGTTGGAGGGCTTTTGCTGCCATATGTGCTGCATTTTGTAGGGGTGTCTAAATGAATAACATTTTGGTGTTATTTGGTGTTAGTAGCCAGAGGAGTTTGAACATGAATAAACACATTTTTCATTGTTTTCAGTGGCAAGGTTTAGAAACAGTCTTCATGTTATCAATCCTGATGTGTGATTTGTGTAACAGGAGGACTTCCGCAAGATCACGGTGGATCGTAGAGGAGAGACCAACTTCTTCACTTCCGACATGGTCAAGACATGCATGAAGAAAGCCACAGCCATCAACCTTCACCAGACCATACAGGTTAACAAAGACTTTATCTGACACTTGTTTTGTTATAAAGAACCTTGTGATAAAATGTAGAAGTGGATCACTTTGTGACAAACTCAAATGCAGGGTAAAGATAGGGATGTTTAAGTTGTCTCTTGTACCAGAAATCATTCCTTCGGTGGTGGGATGCTGGGGGTTCTTTCAGTATGAAAATTATCTCAACCCTCTGGACATTCTAATCAATGAATTTCTCCCTTTTCTGTCACTGTCTTTCTTATTGCTTTGCTCCTTTGCTTTCTTTCATCTTGTCCTTTATCATTTTCTGCCTTTCTGTTCATTTATGTTTCCATAAAACCTTCCATGCTTTATGTTAGGACTGATATTTGAGTACATATAGAAATAGTGTTTTTAGCTGTTAGGAAATACGAACTGCTTAGTGGCAATTTTAAGTATTAAAGGCCAGTTTTTTATGTATGTTTTTGAGTTCTTAGTTTTGTTTCTTCATTTGTATTCAGATTTGCGGAGTACTTTTCAGGTCCAATGTTCACAGAACACTGCTTACTAAACCGCCTATTAATGACAGTTATCAGTCAGTCTGTGAGCCAGTCTTTCAAACTTAAAAGTCAAACTTTAAAAACAGGTTGTTAGTCAAGGATATTAGCATTAGGTCCCACTGGACTGCCTTACAGCATGTCCTTGCTACTGTACATTTATAATTTTAGCACATTAAAACAGTTTATAAAAAGAAAAAAAGTTGGAAAAAAGGAATTTATAGATTGCCCCTTAACTCTTGTGATCGCAGGGGAGTAAAGTGGTAGGGGCCAGGATTTTAAGGGTGATGCTCATCTCTTCTCCTGTGCTGCTTTATCTTCCCCAACCCTGAACAGAGACAGGTGTTTATTCATAGCTGGATGGTCTGCAAGTTGCACATGATACGGTTGTCTCTAGCCAGATTTGAACCAGTGAAGACGGATGTGATTGCATATGAAGACAGGAGGTCTGTCATCACATGAACCACATTTTTTTCTTTTTCTGACTTTTTTCCTCCCTTCTTCTTTTTGTTTATTTTCTTCTGATTTTTGTTTTGTTTTGTTAGAATAAGTAGAGTTGGAGCTTAGAGTTTGTTCAGGTGGAATTTATCATAGTCAGACAGTTCCTTATGTGCTCTGTCCAGATCTGTCAGTAATTATCTGGCAGACTCCCTGAGCCTGTGCAAAGATCCTATGCACTGTTGAATGAAGTAGAATACATATTACAGTGATGAATGTTTTGACAGGTGGACGATGAATTGGAGATCAAGGCGTACTATGCCGGTCATGTACTGGGGGCGGCCATGTTTCACATCAAAGTGGGCCAGCAGTCATTTGTTTATACGGTATGGACACTGTGTGTGTGTGTGTGTGTGTGTGTGTGTGTGTGTGTGTGAGTGTGAGTGTGTGTGTGTGTGAGAGAAATATTTTATGCCAGGGCAGCCAGGCGAATGCCCTTCTGTTCATGATTTTCAACTTCCATGGGATCTTTAGCAATGCGAATTGTTTTCATCCTTTTCTGAAGGACTAGACATTCAGTTCAATTTTCCAATCAAATTGTGGAAAAATGTTGAGGCCTCAGCGGGAAACAAACCGTGGAACCTTGAGTTTAATTGTTGGTGTGTGAATGTCTAAACCATTCTGTTATTTATAATGCTACCAATTTTGAAGAACAAGGTCTCCCAACAGTGTAAAAATCGCTACTCACAGTTCCGTAGCTTTCGATGGCGTTCTCGCCATCTTCGTCAGCGCTCTAATGCTGTCTGCGTGAATCTCTACTCAGATCTCGCGAACATGGGATGAACCCAGTTCACGAGATCGAATCAGAGAATGGTACACCGGGGGCAGGGTGTAACGGCCCCGGTCCCTGTTGAGCGGGGGTTGGTGGCTGCGATGTAGATGGCCTCCTTGACTCCTCGCTGGAACCACTTATTTTCTCTGTCCAGGATGTTGACATTGTCCGCACTGAATTGATGTTTTTCGGCGTGTAGGTGAGCTCCTACTGGAGAAGAGTCCCATTCTGTTATTCATTCTGTTTCATGTGTTTGTAGTTTTTATTTGCTTAAACGCTGACAATCGCTTTAATCCTGATTACACTAACGTACGCTGCTCACATAGAAACGATGGCTGTTTCAGGGTGACTACAACATGACCCCAGACAGACACTTGGGGTCAGCGTGGATTGACAAGTGTCGACCTGACCTCCTCATCACGGAGTCCACTTACGCCACCACCATCCGTGACTCCAAACGATGCCGGGAGCGGGATTTCCTGAAGAAGGTTCAGTCCTGCGTGGAAAATGGAGGAAAGGTGAGAGGAGGCAGTGGATTTTAACCCTTGCATTCCCACACCCTCACCTTGCCAGAATCCGGCATGAGTATGTGGATAGTGTGAGAGGGAAAGGGTTAAGTTAGAATATCTCATTGTTGGGGGTTGATGTGTGATCATAGGTTGGGCATAGTTTGTTTTAAACATGTCATATGTACTCAGATTTAGTTTTCCTCTAAAAATAACTAAAAACACATTTTGGTTTAAACATAAAATTTCATAATTTATCAAGTTTTACTTGGGTTTTCATCTAGAAATAGTCATGTTTCAGTAAACTATATCAGCTATGGCATCACAACTGCACAAAGTTTGTATATTCATCTGATATTGTACTAATTTGTTTCTTTCAATTGCACGAAGAAACTTGTGAGGTGACAACGTCCATTCCAATCACAGAAACATCCATGATTTGTGTGTGCATATTCCAGTCCAGGTGATTATTATGTATATGATTTGTAATGAATAAACAAATCATTAAAAAGAAGAACCTCTTATGCCTAAAGTATTAGTATGTGGGATTATATGCGTTGATTCCTACAAATATGGAAGCTACAGTAGTTTTAGTGCATGTAGCAGTAATGCAGTTCTTTTCCTTGGCATACATAAAACACCTAACGTCAACAAGCATTTGCACTCAAGGGGTTCGTAGGATTTGTAATTAACTTAAATGTGCAAATTCCTGTGTCATTGTATGCTGTTTACAAGGGAACACTAAAATACATTGGACATGTGTCATGTGGTAAGAACATGGACCTCATGGCAGCCATTTATCAAGAAAAAACAGAGACAAAAAGGAAGAAAGGCAGACCTCCAGTCTCATATATGGAGAACATAACCAACATCAGTGGTCTAAATATTCAAGAAGTTGTCCACAAAAGTCAAGACAGAGCCATT
>JAPXFY010000015.1:79219586-79227086 GCA_030674185.1 Monoplex corrugatus
TTTCTTCCATGTGGCCTCGATGCCAAGACACCAGAAATGTCTTCACTGATCTCTGTATGGGCATGGGTTGCTGTGTCTGTTTCAGTCACCAGTTGGTTCATCCCATTCATTTCTTACACTGTCTGCTTAAAACAAAAGTCCCAGGGGATTCAGGGTTCGGCATGGGCTTGGGGAGGAGAGGGAGAACACCGGGGCAGATAGGGAAGGGGGAAGAGGAAGGAGGGTTTGTATATGAGAACATACTAGTGAGTGTGTGTGTTGTGTTGTTTGTGCGTGTGTATCTGTGTGTGTGTGTGTGTGCGTATGCACATGCTGGGGATTACCCATGTGTGTCTGTTATGTGTTTTTGTGTGCATGCTTGTATGCACGTGTCTGCTAGTGAGTACTCTTTCTGTGTATGTGTGTGTGTATGTGTTTGCATGCTAGTAAATACCCAGGTTTTTGTGTGTTTGTTTTTGTTGTTTTCAGAATGAGTAGGGGGCTAGAACAGATTTTATAGCAGAACAATAAAGTTATTGAGATTGACAAAACATCATTGTCAGTAAAGACCCCAAAGGAATAGTTGAACTGAAATTCAGACTGTGGGTTGTTTTATTTTTGTATTTATACTTTCTAACTCTGTTAATGTCTATCTGAGATTTTTACCAGGTTCCATCAACCTAAATACCACTGCCTGATGGGAATAGAGTGGAGATTTTCCCATCGTCCTCGTTAACATGCATGCTAGTATGTAAACCCTTTCTGTTATAGGGGCATGCAGAATATGAAATGTGCCTGTTAAACCTTTGACTCCAGCATGCTATCCACTAGCTGTAAAATCATAACCTTTAAGTCCTTCGCTCTATCCATCAGCTTCCTGCAGGAAGCTGGTGGATAGAATGAGTGAGTCAGACGGTTAAGTTTTTGTCTTGCTAGCATGGTTGACAGTTCAAGATGCTTCTGGACAGGGTGTGGGAGTAAAAGGGTTAAAGATCCTATAAGTCATATCAGTGGTTGGCTTATGGAAACATGAAAACAGCCAGCGAGTACAGCCACCAAAAGATGCCAGCTGTGCAGAAACATAGTGGAATGTTGTCTTCTTGCCTAACACTTGAATTCTCCATGCCCCATTAAAAAATCTGATTGTGTGTAACGCGCACTGAATCAATTGAGTCTGGAGGATAGCACCATGCAAAACATATTTATAATAATAATAATAATAAGATCTGATGCTATTGGTTGCAGGTGATCATGCCAGGGTACTGTGTGGCGGGCACCGTGGGCCACAAAATCCTGAATGGTGCGCGAAGACTGGAGTTTGAAAACAAACAAGTGGTAAGTGACATTTGTCTGGTGTTCAGCGTCCTGTGATTGAAGGAACCTCATCTTTTACTGAAAATTGTAACTTTGTCTGACCTCTTTTTGTTGGTAGGTGAAATCTGTGACATGTTAGTACCCCTTATCCCGCTTGTCACGATGAGCCACGATTGTGGCTTTACTGTCTAAACATGATGAGCCATGATTGTGGCTTCATTCGTATCTCTCGCTGAATACTGTCCGATTTATAAAGTGAGTACAAATTGACCAATCAGAAGGTTTCTTTTGCGTGACCTCTGCCTTCTTCCTTTCACACGGTCGCCTTATTCCTTTACTTTCTTTGATTTCTTCCTATCATTTTCTGCTTTACTGGTCCATTCACCTGTATGTGTTCGATAAGGTCTTGCACACTTTTACTTAGGTTTGCTAATTGGGTACATGTATTTAAAAACATTTTTGGCTGTAGGGAAATGAGATATGTGGAAGCAATTTTAGGTAAGTTAGGCCCGTTTTTATATATGCTTTAGTGTCCTTAATTATGTGCAAATGTGTATTCAGGTACATTTTTCAGATTATGTGTGTGAGTACATTGATATGTGCATTTAATTTTCTTCACTTTTTTTTCATCTGTTGAAGTATTGTGTATGTTTTGAAATGGTAATTGCTCTGATATGGCTCTCTGCAGTTGCCTGGGCTTTAGGGAAAAATAACAATAGCAATAACAAATAGCATATTTCTTTTACACAATTAAGGACAGAAGAGCGTTTCGTTTAATCAAATTAACATCTGTGTGCATTTCTCTGTATCACAGTTGGACGTAAAGCTGACAGTTCAGTACATGTCGTTCAGTGCTCACGCTGATGCCAAGGGCATCATGCAGCTGATCTCGCAGTGTTCACCGACCAACGTTTTGCTGGTTCACGGAGAGGCCACCAAGATGGAGTTCTTGAAAAACAAGATACGGAAAGAGTTTGGTGAGAATTTGGTGCTGACAGATTGATTTTGTCGCTAGATGTTTTATTATTTTTTAGTTTTATTATTTTGTGTATAGGTTCTTGATCAGTCTGGTATTTTTCTAGAGAAAAATGTTGGAGTTGATTTATATTAGAATTGATTGTACTGAATATGAACTCTGTGTGTGTCTGTTCTGGTTTATGTGTGTATGTCCATGTGTGTGTATGTGTAAGTGTGTGTTTATGTGGGTGTGTGTGAGTGTGTGTGTGTGTGTATGTGAGAGAGAGAGAGAGTGTGTGTGTGTGTGTGAGTGTGAGGTGCATGTGTGTGCGTGCATGCATTTGTGCGTGCATGTGTGTGTGTGTTTGTGTGTGTGTTTGTGTGATGTCGTAAGAAACAGGTGTAAGAGCAGGTACAAGAGTCTTATGGTAGACATGTAGTGTCAAGATATTTCCTTTTTGTTGTTGTAATTATGTCTGTGTTCAATGGTTTTTCTGAAACACTTAAAGACAATGCATGCACACTTATTATGTCTGTGTTCAATGTTTTTTCTGAAACATGAAAAGACAATGCATGCACACTTACTCTTCCTTCACTTTTCCAACATTTGTTGACTTTAGCCTCTAGCTGGACCCACCAGAGTCAGATAAATTAGGAGCCAGCTGCAAAAGCAACAATGTAGCATAGGTCACTAGGTGCCATCAGATCACATTTTAAGGTCTTTGTTCCAATCTTCACTTTTTTCATTGTTGTACTCCAATTTCCTGGAGAAAACAAAAACAATGACAACAACAACAATAACTTCAACATTTACAACAACAACAACTACAACCTTGCATTGATTTGATAGAAAATGCTCTTTTCAGTCTGTCTCTGAACTTTAGAATTATGCTCAGAATGCACAGATTGTTTATTTTTTAATTTGCGATGGGGGGAGGGGGTTATGTTCCTGGATACCTGATAGAGGGGCATCTCTACACACTGATGACTTCATGTGTGGCTACTCCTTTTTTGTGTGTGTCTGTCTCTGCTATACCCAGGCTTGTATTCTGGAAACCTCAGCCCAATGGTACAACTCCATAATCTTAGGGACTGAATGGGGCCTTCCTTCCTTCAATTTGTTTTGGTCCATTGTTGGACATAAGCCTTCCTCATCGTACGCCACAGTTGCGCTGGTTAACTGCTGTTCTGGTCCATTGTTTGTTGAACTTTCTATATCGTCTCACCATCTGGTGCTCTGGTGACCTCTGTTCCTTTTTTGGCTTCGAGGGATCCAGTGTGTCCCTTTGGTGGTCCATCTGTTGTCAGATCTAATGACATGACCAGCACAGTTCCACTTTCGTTTACAAACTGTGTCTATTATGTCTTGGACCTTCGTTTTTCCTCTTACTCATGGCACTGTTTTCCGGTCCTTCCAGGTGATTCCCATCATGATCCGTACGTGGGCCTTTTGCATGGTTCGCAGTTTTAGGAGCTGACGTTTCGTCAGGTTCCATGTTTCAGCTCTATATGTCACAGTCGGCATTATGCATGCATCGTACACTCGGCATTTTAATACAATCTGCATATCTTTATTTCTTAAGATGGCACTTGCTTTACCGAATGCTTGCCATCTGAGCATAATGCGACGTCTGATCTCTTGTTCCTTATGGTACGTTCACACTAGGCTGTAACCACGATCTAACCAAATGGTTACATCGCTCTCTAACTAACTGGAACCACAAATTTTTGGTTGCAGTGGGTTCCCATCGGTTAGACGATTTTTCGGGAAGACCCGATTTTTTGTTAGATAGGTGGTTAGATGGCCCCCAAAAATATGACTTGGGAGATAAAAATTTTTCGAGGTTACATCGCCCGATCAAGTTATAAACGGTTACAAAGGCATTCACACTAGTCCCCATCGGTTCCAGTGAGTTAGAGCAGAAAATAGAGGCGGAGCCGAGTTTGAAAAAAACTCTGACGTCAAAACAAAAAGCATGCCTTGCACGCACGCTGCATGCGGTATGCAAATTGTCTGGCCCGACACATCTAACCGACTGCAAGTGATTGCAACCTTCTTTGCATGGTTGGGGTCAGTTATAGTGAGTTACATCGACGCGTGTTGTAACTTGATCAGTTACAGTGTGAATGTATTTAAGCTGGCTGACTGTCATTTTTTTTCGTTGTTCTTGCTGCGTCTACACGAAGCCACGACACACGAGACTGATTTTTCGACATGTCTTCTGACTCTGATGTTGCTGCTTCCAACCAGTCCCTGGCTGCACGTGAGCAGGATGAGCGACTGCAGGAGCCCCCATCCACCCCACCTGCCTTTGAGACTACCGCTGGTGCTGGCAAGGGCAAAGGAAAGGGGAAGGGCAAGAGAGGCAAGAAGGCAGTGGAGGGACACCTGACTGAGGACCAGAAGCAGGAGGCCATAGATTTTTTGCGGGAGAGGCCCTACCTTTATAATCGGAGTCACTCCGATTATAAAGATGCAGCCAAGCGGAACCGGGAATGGAAGGAGTTCGCTGACCAGTTGGGAGTGCCCGTCGCAGTCCTCATGAGTTGGTACCGTTGCATGCGGGCCCTGCTGGGACGGGCGAAGAAGGCCAAGACGAAGAGTGGATCAGCAGATGTTCGTCTTCCGCGTGCCCAGGAGTATGTGTGGACGCACATGCAGTTCGTGGTGCCCTACATCAGTCAGATTTCATCTGACACCCTGGGCCCCAAGAAGAGGAAGCCAACTGCTGAGCCTGTGGAGCTCACTGAGTCTGAGGCTGAATTCGACTATGACCAGTCTGCTCCAAGTTTGATGGTGCCTGGACATGCTGGCATCTACAGTGCACGCCCCTCAGCCTCCACTCCAGTCTCCGCTTCTAGACATCGCCGTGTGGGCCCTTCAACAAGAAAGGCCAGTGGGGACTCAGCAGCCGCGACCTGTTGCGGCCACTTGTGCTCCCAGCTGGACTCCATGATGCAGCACTTGGCCAAACCGGAGTTGCAGTTTTGGACCACTCTGCACTGGCGGGTTGATCACTTTACCCCAGCCCAGATGATGGACCTGCAGGAGGAGGTGTGGAATGTGGTGGTGAAACATGTGAGGAGGAATGGCCAGAAGCCTGACCCCATTGCCACCACCGTCCGTGCAACCCGCTGCTGGTGGATCCAGAGGTGGACTTAGTGCCTACTCGACAGCTCCTCCTCCAGCCATGGACCAGCAAGGGCCATCGACGATGCCAGCACCACCTGAGAGTCTGGAGGCGTTCCTGGCAGGGAGTCTGGACAGTCAGTTGATGACTGTAGCACAACAACGACGGTCGTCACCCAGGAAGTCCGCCACACCGATTAAGGTCCCAAGGCAGCCCGCACCTTCCAACACGTTTCCGCTGACAGTACAGGATGTGGGCATCGACTTCTTGGACCTGTAGATGCATTCCTAGGTGCATCGGCCTTTTAAGGGCCACAATTGTTCCCAAGAGACTTAGTTTGGTTGCATTGCCCTACCCCACACATGCACACAGCCTAACACTGGTCTCATCCCCAGACCCAGAAGGTCAATCCTAAAAATATCCACACTTCATGTTTGTTTGTCTGTTTGTTTATTGAAATAAAATGAAACAGAATAAAAAAAATGATACAATTGACCTATGTTTTTTTTTGGGGGGGGGAAGGGGTGGTGAAGATGGGGGATTGAAATTCCAGGAAAAGGTGTTTATTTTATGTTTTGTGTGTGTGTGTGTGTGTGTGTGTGTGTGTGTGTGTGTGTGTGTGTGTGTGTGTGTGTGTGTGCGTGCGGGGGTGTGCTTGTGTATGTTAGTTTATGTGTGTGTGTGTGTGTTTTTGGATAGCCACAAAAGAGATATCACAAACACAGAGACAGAAAAATATACATTTCAATACCTCAAGATAAATTTATCAGTGAGAAACAACCGGTATTTAATTTTTGGCCACAGTTTGTGCCCTTGTATATACATTTGGTTATACCATAGTCATATAACACAACGCTGTCTTTCTGTGTGTATGTGTGTCTGTCTGTCTCACCCCCTTCTGTGTGTACGTCCGTTTGTGTCTGTATCCCCATCTTTCTCGGTGTATGTTTATGTGTATGTCTGTCTGCGTGTCTGTGTGTCTGTTTGTGTGTCTGTCTATTGGACTCTCTCTCTCTCTCTCTCTCTCTCTCTCTCTCTCTCTCTCTCTCTCTCTCTCTCTCTCTCTCTCTCTCTCACTCTCACTCTATCAATATGTCATTTGGATAAAGTGGATTAATGCAACAACCCAGGAAAAAATCTCTTTGAAAATTTTTTAGGCCCTGAAAAGGGCCAATGATCTGAAGTTGTACTCATGGCCATATCACTGTGGAGAGGAGGGAGCTGGAGACGGCGGTGCAGACTCAGCTTGGGGTGAAGCAGCAGCAGCAGGGTTGCGGTTGGGATTGGCAGCACCGGGTGGTTGGTGGACACTGGCCTTGTCCCACTGCCATGGGACAATCCCTGCAGGACTCCCGAAGAAGTCAGCCAGCGTTTCCCTTACTTTCTTCCCATCGGTGTTGGCTCGTCCTGCTCGTGGCTGTGGTTGCTCAGTCCAGATGACGTGTTCTCTCCAGGCACCAGGCAGCACATTCATGTGGGCATCCTCCCTGTCCACTGCATCCTGAGGTGGGGGAAGTCGGTCCAGCAGCAGGTTGTGGAGTGTGGTGCAACACTTCATGACTGCTCTGGCGTTTTCAGGTGTCAGCTCGCAGGTGCTGAGCATCAATCGGAACCGTTGTGCCAGCAGACCAAAGGCGTTCTCCACCACCCTTCTTGCTCGTGACAGCCTGTAGTTGAAGATAAGCTCCTTGGGTGCCATGCTTTGCCTGGAGTAGGGCTTCATACAGTAGTCCTTGAGTGCGAAGGCATCATCACTGACGATGTAGTAGGGCACATCTGTAGTGTCCTGAGGGTCGTCAGTGAGAGGGCATGGAGCTGGCCGGTTGATGGTGCCGTCCTGAAGGTCCTGTCGCAGGTCGGTTTCCAGGAAGATTTGGGCATCGGACATGTGGCCTAATCCCCCAAACTCCACCCATAGGAACTTGTAGTCCGCATCCACCAGGGCAAGCATGGGGATGGAAAAGTAGCCCTTGTAGTTGTGATACAGACTCCCACTGTTGCGTGGCTTCTTGATCGCAACATGCTTCCCGTCCAATGCCCCCATGGTGTGGGGCATGTTCCAGCGGGTGTAGAACTTGTCGGCGATGGTCTTCCAGTGGTCTTCAGTCCACTCCTCCGG
>JAPXFY010000015.1:79232086-79247086 GCA_030674185.1 Monoplex corrugatus
TATTGCCGTAGATATGTAGATATAGATATTAATGTATCCATCACTCTGTTACATATTTATATATATATATATAATCTGTTATATAATTTGTATATATATATTACCCTGAGGAAGGCCAACGGCCGAAATATAGGAGAAAATACTCAGTGCCCTTGTTGATTGTCTTGGAAAATTGAAGTGTATATAAATATAAAATATATATATATATATATATATATATATATATATATATATATATTATTATATATATATATATATATAATGTCAAAAGGTAAAGTTTTTGCAGTTACTGGGTAGGGTTGGGCAGGGTGCAGGAATCAAAGTTAAATTCATCCACCCACTGAGTAATCGTTTATGTTATTTTATATTTTGGCTTCATGCATGCAGGCCCCTGTTGTCATCCTGTCTTGGCCTAAATTTATTGACTGAGTAATACAATTAGATTTTGGTGTGTAAGAGTATTTTTACTTTTTATTTATTATTATTTCAATATCTTAACAGTGTATAGGATTTTTTTCTATTACTATTATTTCAATATCTTTCCAATGTATAGGATTTGTTGGTTATTATTTCAATATCTTACCAATGTGTAGGATTTTGCTGGCTCAAGGAGTCTGCTAGGTAATTACATCATTATTAGATATCAATATGAAAACAAATGTTCTGCACTCATCTTAAAAGTTGACACAAGAATAGCAGCGGAGAAGATGCTGACTGGTTTCGGCCTTTGGGTGTGTCAGCTCTTAACTCTTATTGTCGGCTTTTTCAGTTACCGGACATCTCGATTGTGACAGTCACTACTTTTCCAACATCAGCCAGCTTTACGGCTTGCTTTATGGCAATAGATATTTCCGCTTTCATTTCACGCTTTTCTGTGCTGGTGAAGTAATTTGAAGTTGTTGTTTTTTTGCATCTTGTGCTGTGTTTTGATTTGTCATGGCATCGGGTGGGCAACACCCTATGAGACTGACTGCTGAGCCGGTGATAACATTGTTTCAAGAAACACTGGATGATAGTAATAGCAATGATATCATCAGTGACAATGATGAGAGTTTTCTGACACTCAAATGATGAGTTGGTTTCTTTGGATGGTGGTGACACATCAGCAGGGCCTTCTTCAAAGAAATGACGACTTTCAGAAACCCAGCTGACATCATATGATCAGTGAAAAAGCTCACACTTTATTTTTTAGTGGGTTTTACTTATTTTTGCATCAAATAAGGGTTCTGCACTAAAAAAATTTGCAGCCACTATAGAAAAGAAAACTCAGGAACAAGTTGTGACATGTGTAACAGCTAAAGTGTCTGGTTTTTGTCATTTTTGGGGATGTGACCTGAAGTCAATTAGAGGTGAAAAGCATCAAAATAAAGCAACAATGACATTTTTTTTGGTAAGATGTCAAGGAACATCTTTTTTCTTTGAGTTTGGATGTACAAGGATTACCTGGTCAGTTATAACACTCTGAGTATCAACCATATAACTGTTCTTTGGCTGTGCTGTAAATTGTGTGTCTGTCATTAGCATTTCTAATTATCTCAATATGACAACAGTATCAATGTAACATTATTCACAAGATACACAATTTTATTTTGAACATGGGCCTACCAAAATGTTTGATGTAGGTTGGATACCAAAAAAGTTATCATCATTTTACTGACCTGACCCCCTCTTTGACAATTCGCATAGTGCAAAGCCTTCGGCCAGACTTAAAACCCTTACCGGACAATAAGAGTTAATGCGAATGTGGTATTTTTTTCTGTATTTATTTTTCATCTCTTCTGTGGTCTTTGTTGTGTTTTTTTTCTTGGTTCCTTCAGTGTTATATACAGGTTAAAGAATATTTATGTCGACTTTTTTTCCAGGATGAAGACCTGGGAAGCCACCTGATCAAGTTGATCAAGTCCAGTGCTACAGTGACGGGTTGAGCTACGTGAAGATAGAATGTGTGTGTGTGTGTGTGTGTGTGTGTGTGTGTGTGTGTGCGTGCGTGTGTGCGTGCGTGCGCGCGTGCGTGCGTGCATGCGTATGTGCGTGCATGTGTTTTGAAAGGGGGGGGGGGGAGACGGAGATGCTGATAAAGGGATGTGTCGAAGAGAGAAGATGGAGAGAGAAACAAGGACAATAGATACACAAGGAGACAGGGAGAGAGCAAGAGTGTGTGTATATGAACTGAATCGCCAAAACCGCATTTTGGACAATGGTTAGAACACTTGAAACCAATCTCACAAGGTGCCTGAATACATGAATGTTTCAATTAAAGTGAAATGTTGTTTATGTGTTTTTGCATTGTGAAGTTTTGCTCCCTACACTTGCAGTGTGAGTCTTTCATGTACATGTTATGTTGTTATTATTTGTTTGTTTATTTATTCCCAGTTCTAAACAGTGTTTTCTGAGATGCATGTATGTACAGTTTGGTAATTGTGCCCACATTGTGCAGGTGTTATGTTGCTGTGTAGACTGCATACGTTGAGTTCAGTTGGTTACCCCACCATATTGGTAGTCCTGTTTCTCTTTTTAGGGTGTGCTTGCTGAGTATGTTTTGTTTCCTTAATTCTTTGACTCCTGCTCACTCTCCACCAGCATCCTGCATTGTCAACCATGCTAACAAAGCAAAATCTTAGCCCTGTGATTTCCTGACCCTTTCCACCGGCATCATGAATTGTCAACCATGCTAGCAAAGCAAAAACTTAACCCTTAGGGTCCCACACCATATCCACCAGCTTCTGCAGGAAGCTGATAGATATGGTGAGGGAGTCAAAGGGTTTTAGTTTTTGCAGAAAGCTGGTGGATATGGTGAGGGAGTCAAGGGTTAAGTTTTTGCAGTTGGTGGATAGGGTGAGGGAGTCAGAGGGTTAAGGTTAAGATATGAGCATTGGCATGGCTGTTAATGTTGTTGGATTGATGTCTGATGTTGATTTTTTGACTTTCTTGAAAGTCAGGGAAAAGTAAAGCACCAAGGAAATTGAAATGGTCACCACCCTCATAATGCCGGCCCCTAAGAAAAGTTGAGGCTTCTACCACCTCACTCCGCAGTGACCTCAGGGTTATGGACAAACTTCAGACCTTAATTTGATGTCCTGTTGTGTGTATACCCACAAAGGGGGTTTGGGAACTAGCAGGTCTGCAAGTTTTTATTGGACTGAGAGATCAGAAAATTGTCCACATATTTTTCGTCAGGCACTACTCAAACAGGGTTAAATCCATACCCTCCGACTGGAAGTTAACAAGAAACACCATGAGGGTGGGGATGGAACCCAGAGCACCAGTGAAATAAGAGGGAAGCAGGGAGAATTTTTATAATATTAATCAAAGGACATAACTCTTGAGAACCATTTCCCTTGTTGTATAGAACTTCTCAAATCTAACACAGTTTGCGCCACCCACTTAGCCAGCACAGAAGCAGACACAAAGTACAAAAACAGTAAGCTCAGAACACTCCTCAAAAAAGGAGCGCCCAAGCTTACCAGAGCACCAATGCTTCGTTAGTCTCCGGACAATCGCTTCCCAAGCTCCCGATGCCACTGAATAGTCTTTTCATCATGGAAAGGGAAGGGGGCGCTGTCCATGCATTGCATGACCCATTCAAACCGAGTCATACATCTTAGCCAACTTAGCTTCTCCACACCCATGATTTGTTTTCTGAGCCATGATTTATTTTCTGAAGTGAAATTATTAAAACTGGTTTTGCGTTGCAAGACTTCTTTTCTTCTTAACTTTGACTTGTGACCATTTCCTTGCTAGTATGTGATGTAGTGTTTATGTGCAGGCTTACGGCTTATGCCATAACCAGTTTGGATCTTGTCCATCATGTGGCATCTTTGGTGTTAAGTGCTTGTGGGATTTATTCTAAGCGTGGAGACGCCGCCTTGAGAAGCTGAAACTGAAAATGATCATGACAACAAAAATCCACACTTCACAAAGTACAAAAAAAGATTCTTTAATAATCATCATGAGCAACAAGATATAGATATATATAGGATTTCCTTCAACATGTAATGACATCATCACAATACACTGAAACCTGTTTGGGGACAAACTATGAGGGAACATTATGCATCATACAAGTCCAAGAATATTTTGACGTCATGACAGAAATGGTGGACAGAGCTGATAAAACTGGTTCCACCTTCCGTCTTTTAGTTTACATATATAAAAAAGGCTTCCTCACATTGTCTTAGATTAAGCATTTTGTGTGACGGAAGAAAGTAACACACATCTCCCGATCTTCCACTTTGACTTGAAGGTCTATCGTGGCTTGTAACATAACACATTTTGGTTATTAACCTTTTGATCGTGCACCTTATCCACCAACTGCAAAAACTTAACCCTTTGACTCCCTCACCCCTATCCACCAGCTTCCTGTAGGAAGCTGTGGATAGGGTGAGGGAGTCAAACGGTTAAGCTTTTGCTTTGCTAGCATGGTCAACAAAGCAGGATGGATGCTGGTGGACAAGGTGTTGGAGTCAAAAGGTTAACTATTTGGTGAGACATCTTGAGCAGACCAAAATAATAGAACTTTGATTGGTAGGAAGAAAATATGAATCATGTAAACATTATATTGGACATGATATAAAACGCCTCTTAGATTCTGCAGAATGTGTTTCAAGGAATGACATGTTCACTGTTTAAAGCATTAAACAAATTCTTTTGTGCTGTTTTGATTGGTTACTGCTTCAAGTTTTTACACTGGTGGTGTCTTGTTTAGGTGCCGTGAAGGACTCTTCCTGACAGTATTGGGCTTTTTTTTCCCCTTGAAAGATCAGTTTTGCCCCACAAGCATTGAGAATATTTCATTTTTCAGATGGATATTTGGTTAACCCTTTGACTCCCTCACCCTATCCACCAGTCTCCTGCATTGTCAGCCATGACAGCAAAGCAAAAACTTAACCCTTTCACTCCCTCACCCAATCCATCAGCTTCCTGCAGGAAGCTGGTGGATAGGGTGAGGGAGTGAAAGGGTTAAGTATTTGCAGCTGGTGGATAGGAGGCATGAGTGAAAGGGTTAACCTTATAGTGTTGTTTTATCTCAGACTTTTCGAATGAATTGACCTTGAGGTCAGTTTAGAGGGAAAGGATTACCACAAGGTTTATCATTAAACTTTGTTTTCTAGCTCTACTGTATCCAGTGTATTTTTCTTCACAAAAAATATCTTGCCAAGACATCAAAATGTACCAGGAAAAGGCTTTGTAACAGAGACAGAATGTTAGAAAATGTAATTACAGAGTCAAACATACAACTATAAATTTTGAGTCTTTGAAATAACAGGTTTTATTCACTCTTTATTTTAGTGTGAAATATATTCATGGGTTAAGGACAGTTAACCTCTCGACTCCTGCACTCTGTCCACCAGCATCCTGCATTGTCAACAATACTAACAAAACAAAAGCTTAACCCTATGATTCCCTTACCCTGACCACCAGCTTCCTGCAAGAAGCTGTCGACAGGGTAAGAGTGAAAGGGTTAAATTTTTGCAGTTGGTGGATAGGATGCAGAAGTCAAAGGGTTAAGGGGATTATTTTCTTCATGACCAGTGCAAAACATTTTAATTATACACAGAAAAGTGAAATTCAGTATCTGGATAGCAAAATCTGGGAGCAGAGAAGGGAAAGGAAGTTTATTATGCAGTATTATCATAGCCATGCCTCCCTTACCCTCAACAAATTAAAACACGACAGACAAGGACCTCATACAGATACACAGACACATGCATGGGAGTTCTAGCAGTCCATTACCAAACTGTCCTTTCCATCACAAACTTGGCACATACACAGACACATACATGTGTTAAGGCATACATTCACAGACATGCAGACGTGTATATGCATACATTCACACTTCAAGTAAGTCAGTTATTTATTTGTTTATTTACTATTTGTTTGTTATTGTTTGTTTGTTTATTTCTTATGTTTATGCATTTATGCATGTAGGCCTATGTATTTATGTATTCATTTATTTGTTATTATTATTATTTTTGTTTATTTATCTTCTTTTTTCTTTTTGCTTTCCAATTTTCTCAACTGGTGTATGCACATTGTTTTGCTTACGCTGTGTAGGCAGTATATTGCTGCACAGTCTGCATATTCTGTCGTCAGTGGGCATGCATGCTGGGTGTTTTCATGTTTTTATAAATCAGCCACTGACTTGACATACAGGATTTTTAACGTGCGTATTTGATATTCTGCCTGCATATACATGTATACAAAAGGAGTTTAGGCAATGGCAGGTCTGCACACAGGCCCTGCTCTCACAATGACGTCAGTGTCAGTGGGTTAGCAGGTGTGCTGCAGAGCTGAAATGAGCGGTGTAGGAGTCATTATCCATCATCATCATCATCATCATGTGCCCTGCCGCATGGCGTTAGCGATCATGGCCCTCCATATATAATCTATCCCTTGTTGCCGCAAGCACATCTTACACCCTCTCTGTCCTGTCCTTGTGTAGGGGTAGTAACACAAAAGTAGCATAGAAAATGGTGGGTGGGGGAGGGAGGGTAAGTTATTTGCCAACTGTCAATCCCCCACCCCACTTCACTCCATCCTGTCACAAACAAATCGTAGATGGTCTCTTCCCAAATATGTAGAGCTGATCAAACTCCTACCATGTGTGTGTGTGTGTATGTATGTATGTGTGTGTGTCTGTGTGTACAAGTGTGTATAAGTGTATGTGTGTGTGTGTTAAACGCATGACAAGGAGAGTTGATATAAAACAATATGATAAATGCGTTAGCTAAGTAAGTAAATGTTGGACTAACATTTAGAAAGTCCTGGGTTCAATTTGCCTGATTACCTTCACCCAGTAGGCAAAGGATTGAGATTTTTACTATCTCCCAGGTCAACAGTAATGATAATAATAATGATAATGATGATAACAACAACAATAATAATAAAAATGATAATAATTCTTACAATACTAATAGACATGCGCACACATAGATGCACAATCTGTCTTGCACACATGTACGTGTTCTTGCACACACAGTCATTCTTTCCGTGGGTGGCACCACACTATGGCAACATGTCGGCCTGGGAAGGGAGAAGTAAAAAAAAAAATCCATGGTGATTGTAAAATGAAATCAGACCAATCCAATTTGTCTCTCTCTTAAACACACACACACACACACACACACACACACAATCACAATCAGATACACACATACACAACACACACACACACGCACACACACAACACACACACACACAATCATACACACAACACACAATCACATACACACACATGCTTAGCCAAGGAAGAGAGATATGAAAAAATTACAATATGAAAGCAGACCCATCCAACTTGTCTCCCTTGCAAACACACATACACAAACCACACACACCAGACACACACACAACACACACACACACACACACACATGCACACACAATCATACACACAATCACATACACATGCTTAGCCAAGGAAGAGAGACATGAAAAAATTACAATATGAAAGCAGACCCATCCAACTTGTCTCCCTTGCAAACACACATACACAAACCACACACACCAGACACACACACAACACACACACACACACACACATGCACACACAATCATACACACAATCACATACACATGCTTAGCCAAGGAAGAGAGACATGAAAAAATTACAATATGAAAGCAGACCCATCCAACTTGTCTCCCTTGCAAACACACACACACCAGGCACACACATCAGGCACACACACACACCACACACACACACACAACACACAACACACACACACACACACACACACACACACACATATGCTCAAAAGCATGCACAAACCTGCATACACTGCACAGCCACCAACGATATAAATCTACGTTATCTTATGTCGGTTAGCCCAGAAGGTTGTTGGGTGTATGATTATCAGCTTATCTTAACCCTTTGCCACCTGCACTCTATCTACCAACTGCAAAAACTTAACCCTTTGACTCCCTCACCCTATCCACCAGCTTCCTGTAGGAAGCTGGTGGATAGGGTGAGGGAGTCACAGGGTTAAGTTTTTGCTCTTTCAGCATGGTTGACAAAGAAGGATGCTGTTGGACAGGCTGCAGGAGTCAAAGGGTTAAATAAAACTTTACAACGACAACACACGACCTGCTTGCAGCACATAAGTATGTCTATCAACTTTATGTCAATGTTGATTTGAATTAGATCTAATGTAATTTCAAAATAATGAATTACATTTAATGGAATTTCAAAATTTGAATAAGATAATGTAATTTCAAAAATTTAATCAGATTTAATGTAATTTCAAAATTTAAGGGTTACAAGCTGAACTCAAACAAAACGGCCGTTCAGTTAGTATCCCATAATTAACTCAAGTATAAAATCTAATGAAATGTCAATTTTTGTCGTAATTGAAATAACAGTCATACTGAATACAAGTAAAAGGACCATTCACATAATATCTGATATAAACAAAAGTATATAATCTGATGATTTGCTAATTTGAATTGGATAATGATGATGATATCGCAATGAAGGCATGTTGTCTGATGAAGAACATAATTATTTTAGTTTGTTTAGTTAGCACAGTCTGAGCAATGTTCAGTGTTTCTACCAAAAGCACAGAAAACATCACCCTTGCATTTTAGGATGTGATGACCGCCAGATGAACTGGAGATGTCACAAGCGTATAGGACAGCGGTCAACACTGTCACTTCACAGGTATGTCCAAGAGACCAAGGTTTGATTCAATGTCTAGCTAGCAGAAAATGAGTCAATATGACAACGTGCATTGACTTTTTGAATATATGATTTGCAGTAATGAAGTGCTCTTTGTCGTCTTATAAACAACAACAAAAATCCACGTGAGGAAGGTGATATAGCAAACACCATTTCAATCAAAGTCGCAGGAACTTGGGTGAGAGGCAGACTAAGGAAGACCTGGATCAGTGCTTCTGGCCCTCGGCTCTTTCATGACAAGCAGGAAACAAAGAAGAAGAAAACAATTCGTTTAAATTTCAGGGCACTTCTTCACTGAAAAAAAGCTATATATCTCACTTGAATTTTCTGCTTTAGGACATGCACAGGAAAAAGAAACAACAAAAAAGTGTTAGATAACTCAGTCCAGCTGGACTGGAGATGTCCCAAGTGTACATGTTGTACAGCACTAGTAGGACTGCCATTAACTGCAATCATCTCCAGTCCTGGCTGGCAGCACTTTGCGTGGAGAGATATGATTCTCTTCTGCGGTGATAACGGAGAAATCAGGAATAAAGAAGTACCTCTTGCTGTGTCTTTGGCAAGATGAGATGGGGATAGTCCAAGGAATGGATCCACAAATGAAAATTGTTGGAAAACACACAGTAGGCCTACTGTATTGGCCATTGACTGTTCACCTCTGATAAACCAGGGTTTGATGTTGTAGTCTACACAGAGCACAGAGGTGACATGGATTGAGGCTTCCAAAACACTGAGCACATGGCACACACACGTTTTCAGGGGAGAAATCCACATCACACTAGAATGATTGGATCATTTCAACAGCCAAAACATTGTAAAATTAAAACAAAATTCTGACCACACACTTTAATTTCAACAAAGAAACACCAGTGCATATGGGGCAGTAAAAATGTTTGACTACAAAATATTTGTGGAGCACGAAACTGTTAATATTCAGGAGATAAGGGTTTGCTGTTGTCCATCTGGTGTCCCAAAGATAAACCATGCCAGATCAACAAAGGATAAAATCCACACGTGTTATAAATTAGAAACAAATGTCCATCACGTGTTATAAATTAGAAACAAATGTCCATCACTGTTTCCTTCTCATACAATGGTGAAGACACGATCTCCCGTTTCTGTGAACAGTTCCAGAGAAGATGTCAAACTTACAAGGCTTGTTTTTGACACACAGATAACGAAGCATCAAGTTTTTTTGTCGTATGAAATAATTTTGGATTCACGTGGAGATGACTATTTCAGAATGTCTGAGGCATCATGTCCAACTGAAGTCAGCATTTGTGCAAGACGAATGGAAACCTGTGTCTATTTTGGTATTCTGTGGAACGGAGATGTGCAAGTATTTGAAATACATTGTTTGTTTCTGATTCTGGACACAATTACACTGACAGACGAAACGACACTGGTCACACACATAATCACACAATTTCCATTCATGTCTACAGCTCAGCCGATCACAAGGGCCACAAAATCACACAAAGGAATGCGCGGTGATCTTACAGAGTTCTTCACTTTGTCTTGCAATAAGAATTTATCTGCTGTATTATTTGCTTCACACACGAGTGTTTTACTGTTTTCCACTCGTACCATGACACTCTGAATCATGACAGCTGGGATGCAGTAGTCCAGGTGGATGCTTCATAACATGAATGTTTCTCCCCACCCACCACCATAGGGGACCGTAATTCCCATGCACATTGTGATGTACTGCTTGAGGGCTTAACCCCTTGACTCCGGCATCCTGCATTGTCAACCATGCTAGTAAAACAAAAACCTAACCCTTTGACTCCCGCACCCTGTCCACCAGCATCCTGCATTGTCAACCATGCTAGCAAAACAAAACCTTAACCCGCTGACTCCCTCACCCTACCCACCAGCTTCCTGCAGGGTAAGGGAGTCAAAGGGTTAAACACATACGGCTTTCTTTCTAGCTCCAAAATTAAGGCAGTCATACTCTGTGTTCTGGGGAATGCAAGCTGGATGTTTGTGTGTCTCCATAAGCCAGTAAACAATGACGTGGCTCACAGGATCTATCACGTGTTTGATTATCTGCGTGCACATGCACGGAAAGAATTCAGATACTATCAGGTCTGCAAATATATTGACGTGGGAGGTCAGAAAACATTACCAACTAGGCAGTACCCAAGGTGGTTCGAATCCAAACCATCCAATTTCATGTCGCCATGTGCAGTGTGTCTGTAGTTGTCTCTTTCTCACACAGTTCTGTGATAAAAAAACCCCACAGATTAAAGGTTAAACATAGGCTAGATAGGACCTCAGGATCTGGCCAGCTCATGGATTTATGTGCAGGCTTAAGGCTTGTGTCATGATCACCATACACATGGCACCTGTGACGTTAGTGCATATGGAATTCGTTCCTAGCGCGGAGACGTCGTCTTGAGAAACTGAAACTGAAACTAAGGTTCATGGTTACAAATACAATTTAAATACAATCATCATCATCATCATGTGCCCTGCCGCATGGCGTTGGCGATCATAACCCTCCATACGAATCTATCCCCTGTCGCTGCAAGTACATCTCCCACCCTTTTGTCCTCAGCCAGTCTGCAAGTCCGTCCAATATTTTCTCCCTGGGTCTACCTGGCGTTCTCTTTCCCTCCAGCTTTCCTGTTGTGATCGGGTGCTCTAATTCCCCTTTCCTCTTAAAATGTCCTATAAATGTTGCTTGTCTTTTCCTAATCTTCTTTATTAATGATCTTCTTGTGTCTGCCTCCTTCAAGACTGTCTCGTTTGTTTTCTTTGCGGTCCATGGAACTCTCAATTGCTAAAAGTTTTCCGTCGAAGTTACGTTTGTACACACCTATCTTCAGAAAGAAGTTTGTGTACACGGAATAACAACATGTATCCACTGAAGATATAACCGTTAGTTTGTTCATCACAATAGAAAAAGAATCACGAAGCACAGCTAGGCTCCCAGGAACACACAAGCGCTTACTCTCAACATGGTGCCTCAGTTTCTGTTTCAGTTCCTCAAGACGACGTCTCCGCGCTCGGAACGAATTCCAGATGCATCTAACGTCACAGGTGCCGTGTGTGCCTGCACACAAACCCATGAGCTGGCCAGGTGCTGAGGCCCTACCTAGCCTATTGTTTTACCTTGTCTGTATTTTATACTGGTGGTTTACAGACGCCTGTGACCTGTCAGGAAATGTCTTTGTTCTGTCTTGACAACTGAATGGAAGAGATACAGTTTATTCATACAGCTATTGGTCACACCACAGTCATTTTAACTAAACAAAAAAAAACCATAATTTGCACTTTGTTCAAGAATGATTCACTGCTTTCAGACAAATCCATACGCACTCCACCTAAATCTGCCGGCAATTACCTAGCAGACTCCTTAAGCTTGCACAAAACTCCGTGCGTTTGCAAGGTCCTGACACGGGGAGGAGAGGTGAGGGGGAGAGGAGGGACCTGAGAAACACTACCACCAGAATGAAGGAACGTCAGAAATAGGTAGCGAAGAGACCAGTTTATATCTGTGGGCTGGAACTGAAATCGAGGTATCAGGTCTTGTATCCATGGCACTGTCAAAAGAATAAAAACGGCTGAAAACAAAACAAATCAAAACAAAACGAAAACAAACAAACAAAACAGAAAAATCAGAACACCTCCTCGCACACAAAAAGCAACAACAACAAAACAAAAACTAGCATGAGGCTCAAACACCCAGGGCCTATATCTCCTTATTTAAAAAAAAAAGTCTTGCCGATATCTGATATCTGAATTGGAATGTCATGAATTGTAATGAAAACTTCTCATTGTTTCCTTCTTGCAATAATGACTGAAATGTTCAGGATTCGGAGCATTTTTCCCATGCTTATGCCCCCAAAGCAGAAGTGGAACCTTAAGAACCTTCTGCTACAGGGTCTGAGGACATTCTACCGATCTGCACTGAATAAGTCTGCACAGGTAATTGATTGTTGAGAGTTTCACCGATCAGTGACAACTGTCACATACTGCCTTAAGATTCCTAACTGAAGAACAATCTGTGTGCGGCTAGGCTGAAAAATGTTAGATTGTTCAGTAGCTTTGGTTCAGCATCTCTGTCTGCTTCAGCACCTCTGCTTCAGCATCTCTGGTTCAGATCTCTGGTTTCAGCAATCTCTGGTTCAGCATTTTTATGTCAAAGCAGCGAAGATGTCAGACAAGACATCTTATATTCCATGGTCTTTTTGAAGCAAACAAGTAAAAGAACAGATTGTCTCGGGTCGCAAACAAGTCAAAATATTTATGAATTTGTCAGATTGTCTAGAGTCTCCAGGAACAGGAGGTACGGCCAACTGCATCTCCATTGACTACCAAACACCATGGCAGCCAGCAGGACTTGGAAAAACCGGCCACACCATGGTCTTGGCCTGTGGCCTGTGGCCTGTGGTATGACCATGTAGAGGGTGAACACGAGAAGGGGGAGAATTGTGTTATCATGAGAAGGAAAGAAGTGTTGTGTTCTATACACTGGAGAAGGAGAAGAAGTGTTGTGTTCTATACACTGGAGAAGGAGAAGAAGTGTTGTGTTCTATACACTGGAGAAGGAGAAGAAGTGTTGTGTTCTATACACTGGAGAAGGAGAAGAAGTGTTGTGTTCTATACACTGGAGTGTGGGGTGTCCAACATGTGTATGCAGTGTGTCAGTTTCTGGATGGTGGTTTGGAGGGCAGACGACATTTGTGTGGACAGGTCATCAGCTGGACTGGCAGGGTACTCTTCCTTCATCGGCACCTGCACAACAGTCATCACATCATCTGTGAAAATAAATGGGTGATATTGGTGTAGGTATCTATATGTACTAAGTATGTACGAGTGTCTGCATTCCTTCGTGTAAAAGTAACAGAAAAGAATAAAAGAAAAAAGAAAAAGAAAAAAAAAAAAAACACACACAGAAAAGAAAAGAAAAAAGAAATCATAACAAAAGTTTACAAAATTAATCGTCAGAGAAATTCAACAAAGTTCAGTAAAAAAGTTGAATTTTATCTGAATTGGTTCAATTCAAAACAGGTAAATGTTTACATTGGATGAAGGAAACTAAACTGAAATTCATGGCCCAATTTATATCTACAATGATAGGCCTACATAGTTTTATTAAAAAGATTTATAGTTGTTGTTTTTGTTGCAATTGTTGCTGCTGCAGCTGTTGTCGTTGTTGTTGTTGTTGTTGCTGCTACTGTTTTCGTTGTTGTAGTTGCTGCTGTTGTTGTTGTCGTTGGCAGTCATTCATCGTCGTCTATCATCATCATCATCTCATTCATCATCATCATCACCACCACCACCACCACCACCACCATCTATCATCACATCATCATATAATGCTGTCAGTGTTATGTTATGCATACCGGGTGGTGATGTTCAGACAGTTGAAGATTTAACCTGTGCAGATCATCATCATCATCATCATCATCATCATCATCATCATCATCATCATCATCATCATCATCATCATCACCACCACACCACCACCACCACATCATCATCATCATCATCATCATATATGCTGTCAGTGTTATGTTATGCATACCGGGTGGTGATGTTCAGACAGTTGAAGATTTAACCTGTGCAGATCATCATCATCATCATCATCATCATCATCATCATCATCATCATCATCATCATCATCATCATCATCATCATCATCATCACCATCATCATCATAACCTACACCACCATCATCATCATCATCATCACCATCATCATCATCATAACAACCACCACCACCACCACCATCATCATCATCATCATCATCACCATCACCATCATCATCACCATCATCATCATCATCATCATCATCATCATCATCATCACCATCATAACCACCACCACCATCATCATCATCATCATCATCATCATCATCACCATCATCATCATAAACAACCACCACCACCACCATCATCATCATCATCATCACCACCATCATCATCATCATATCACCATCACCATCATCATCATCATCACCACCATCATCATCATCATCATCATATCACCATCACCATCATCATCATCATCATCATCATATAATGCTGTCAGTGTTATGTTATACATACCGGGTGGTGATGTTCAGATAGTTGGAGCTTTAACCTGTGCAGATCATCATCATCATCATCATCATCATCATCATCATCATCATCATCATCATCATCATAACCACCACCATCATCATCATCATCATCATCATCACCATCATCATCATAACCACCACCACCATCATCATCATCATCATCACCATCATCATCATAACAACAACCACCACCATCACCATCATCATCATCATCATCATCATCATCATCATCATCACCACCATCATCATCATC
>JAPXFY010000015.1:79252086-79254586 GCA_030674185.1 Monoplex corrugatus
ATATGGAATTGTCTGAGTGCCATGAACCCGTCTTGAGCAAACACCAAAATCCAATGTCTGACTAATGTTGGCCTCACCATTATATGTCATAGTCATCATCAAGCTCATTCAGTAGAATGTAAAAAATAGCGACAACAAATGATAATAGCAGCTGACAGCAGTACGTTAAATGAGGTCAAGGCCCTTCACCGTAAAACACTCACAGACTCTCTTGTTCATCTCTTGCTGTTTAGCTATCGATACACTTACTGTCGTTGATTTGTTGTGTTGTTGTTTGTATGTTTCATGCTAGTGTGTGCATAGGCAGACATGTAGACAGACAGACAGACAGAAAGAAAGAACAAAAGAAAGATATACAAAAAGAAAAAAATACACGGATAGACAGACAGACAGACTGACAGACAGACAGACAGATAGACAGACAGACAGATAGGTAGATAGATAGATATGATAGATAGATAGATGATAGATAATACATAGAAAGATAGATAGATAGATAGACAGAGAGACAGACAGACAGACAGATAATAGATAGATAGATAGATAGATAGATAGATAGATAGATATAGATAACAGACAGATATATAGAATATCGATACACATGTATTGTATGTGTGTGTGGGGGTGTATGTGCGTGTGGTTGTATGTATGTGTTGTGTGTGTGTGTGTGCATGCATGCTTTATTTGTGCGTGTTTGTATGTCTTACTGTAGGGCAGAGCTGGAAGAGCTGGGACTTGAGGAGGGGGTGATGGGGGGTGTCCTCATGGACTGGTCAGTCTGCATGCCCACACAGTTCATGACTGGTGTCTCACTCTGTCCTGACCTGCAACACGTACAACATTACACAGTTTAGCTCTTTGTAAATTTGGATTGTTGTTGTTGTTGTTGTTGATGTTGTTGTTATTATTGTTGTTGTTGTTGTTGTTCTTCTTCTTCTTCTTTTTCGTCTTTTTCTTCTTGTTCTTCTTCTTGTTCTTGTTCTTGTTCTTGTTCTTGTTCTTCTTCTTCTTCTTCTTCTTCTTCCTCTTTTTCTTCTTCTTGTTCTTCTTCTTCTTCTTCTTGTTCTTCTTGTTCTTCTTCTTGTTCTTCTTCTTGTTCTTCCTCTTTTTCTTCTTCTTCTTCTTCTTCTTCCTCTTTTTCTTCTTCTTGTTCTTCTTGTTCTCCTTGTTCTTCTCCTTGTTGCTGTTGCTGTTGCTGTTGCTGTTGTTGTTGTTGTTGTTGTTCTTCTTCTTCTTCTCCTTGTTGTTGTTGTTGTTGTTGTTGTTGTTGTTCTTCTTCTTCTTCTTCTTCTTCTTCTTTCTTCTTCTTCTTCTTCTTCTTCTTCTTCTTCTTCTTCTTCTTCTTCTTCTTCTTCTTCTTCTTCTTCTTCTTCTTCTTCTCTCTCTCTCCTCCTCCTTCTCCTCGTCTTCCTCCTGCTCCTTTTTCTTCTTCTTCTTTTCCTTCTCCTCCTTGTGTGTCTTCTTCTTCTTTGTCTTCTTCTAGTTCTTTGTGCTTCTTCCTCTTTTTCTTCTTTCTTTCTTTTCTTTTCTTTCTTTCTTGCTTTCTTCTTCTTCTTCTTCTTCTTCTTCTTCTTCTTCTTCTTCTTCTTCTTCTTCTTCTTCTTCATCTCCTCCATCTTCTCTCTCTTGTTCTTGTTCTTCTACTACTTCTTTTTCTTCTGTCGTTCGCTGTCTACATGCTGAGGCCACATCAGGCGATGAATATGAACTTTTCTTGTTTTTTTTTTTTCAGTTCCTGCAGGCGACCATGGAGTATGGTGGTCAGAAGTCATCCCTCGACTTTGTGTTTCAGAGTTAGTACAGCATTTACCACAATACTCTGTCAAGCATGGGAGTGTATCTTGGTGGACAAATTGCAAGCATCTTTACATGACACATGACACATGACACATGACACATGACACATGATACATGACACATGACACATGACACATGACACACTGGTAGAACAAATATACTCTGGATTAAAAGACAGAGATACCTTCTTTTTAATTCTTTTGGTGTCAGGCCAAATTATGATTTTATCACACAACTCAGAAAAGTACCACGTAAGATAGGAAGCAACCGCAGCATTATAATAACACCTTTCGTCTAGTAAAAGTTGCCTCCCTTAGCAAATCATGCCGCTTGCTTAAACGAGTTATTGCTGTTTGGTGGCCGAGTTTAAGACCATTACTGCATTTTCTTCTTGCCATCAAATTTTCGGGTCAGAGGGACTGAAAAGTTTTAAAAAGAATACCAAAATCACACAGAACGGGTTTTTAGACCTCACGTGCATGTAGGCCGTGGAGCATACTGTTTTATTTGCTGTTTTTGGATTTTTGTTTGTTTTTTCAGTGCTTTACATGTCATTTTTCATCATATTTTTTTCATTGTCGTTAAAGACAAGAAGTGTAGTAAAATATGCATGATTATACAGAACATGTCATTTTTGACTTGTCTGGTTTTTTTTCATTGTAGTTAAAGATGCGACAGGTACTAAATTATACTCGATTATAAA
>JAPXFY010000015.1:79264586-79267086 GCA_030674185.1 Monoplex corrugatus
TGATTAAACTGCAGCGAAGACAAAATAATGTCTATAACATGCCGTTCCGTTTTTCTCCTGTCAATATTACAAATTGGAAGAGGATTTTTGTTTCTCCTTTTCACTAGAATTTTGCATAAACAACTTATACATACAAATAGAATAAAAAACAACAACACCAAAGCGTTATTGCAATCACAGTTTCGAAGAGGGAGAGGAGAGAGAGAGAGAGAGTGAGAGAGAGAGAGAGAGAGAGAGAGACAGACAGACAGACAGACAGACAGACAAGGAGAGAAGAGAGAGAGAGAGAGAGAGAGAGAGAATGAGAGACAGAGAATGAGAGAGAGAGAGAGAGACAGACAGACGGACAAACAGACAGCGAGAGACAAAGACAGAGACAGAGTGACAGACAGAGACAGAGTGAGATAGTCAGACAGAGACACAGAGAGAAAGACAGAAAAGCATACAGAGAGAGAGAGAGAGAGAGAGAGAGAGAGGGAGAGAGAGGGAGAGAGAGAGACAGATACAGACAGACAGAGAAAGACTGAAAAAGACAGAGACAGAGAGACAGAGATAGACAGACAGACAGAGACAGAGACAGAGAGAGAAAGACAGAAAGGCCAAGAGAGAGAGAGAGAGAGAGAGAGAGAGAGAGAGAAGAGAAAGAGAGAGAAAGAAAGAGAGAAAGACTGAGAGAGAGAGACAGACATACAGGCAGACAGACACACACACACACAGACACACAGACATACAGACAGACAGAAAGTAAAAAGGAAGGAGAGACAGAAAGGATGTCAGTGTACCTGTTGAGGGTCAGTACAGGAATGCGGCAACAACGTGGACACGTGGAACATGATCTCCTTGTTCTGGAACTTGGTGTACACAGACTCTGACCCTGTCTGACTGTGCTGGGTGTCCAGCCCTCCACGAAAACTGCCAAATATCAATCAATCGATCAATCAATCAATCAATCAATCAATGAATCAATCAATTTGATCACTCACTCACTCACTAACTCACTCACTCACTCACGCACTCACTCACTCACTCACTCATTCACTCAACCAACCAACCAACAAACCAACCAACCAACCAACAAACCAACCAACCAACCAACCAACCAATCAGCCAACCAACCAACCAACCAATCAACCAACCTACCAACCAATCAAACAACCAATCAACCTACCAACCAACCAACCAACCAACCAACCAGCCAACCAACCAACCAACCAACTACTCCATTCATACATTTTTCGAAATCCACTGTCCCATCCATGCACCATTCAACCGACCGGTCATCAGTTCATCTACCCATGTAAACACAACTAACCAAATATTCTCTTCGTCCGTTTATCCAAACCCATTCATCCATCCATCAATCCACCCTCTTTCCAACTCACTTATCAACCCACTCACCCATCCGTCCATCCAACCCCACCCCTCTCCCCTGCATCCATCCACCTATAACCCATCCATCCATCTATTCATCTACCACCAATCCCCATCCACTTACTAGAGTCTAGTCCACCTTTCCATCACCCACCCGTTATCTCAGATACTTAGACAGACAGACAGACAGACAGACAGGCAGGCAGGCAGACAGACAGACAGGCAGGCAGGTAGGCAGACAGACAGCAGACAGGCAGGCAGGCAGACAGGCGGACAGACAGACAGAGAGACAGACAGACGCATACACACACACGCACGCACACACCACGCACACACACACACACACACACACACACACACACACACACACACACACACACACACACACACACACAAGATACTGTCAATCATTTAATGTCAAATCATCCATGCCCTGATGAATACATTGTAGCTGCAAAAAAAATGGAATACACAAAAAGTCACACACTTTCTTATGAAAAACAGAGCAAAGATCGATTGAGGTTTGACTCTGCAATCGAGTAAAGATCTTAAGAAATCATTCAGGAAACGGCTGTAATAACCCTCGCTAGGGATATACTAAATTAAAAAGTGTCGTGGCACACCGACAACATCACTCTTTTGGCCTTGATAGCTGAATATCCCGTGGTGCAAAACTCCCGTCACAGACTGGCTGATTCATACACTGGGTGATTCACAGACTGGCTGATTCACACACAGGGTGATTCACAGACTGCGTGATTCACAGACTGCGTGATTCGCACACTGGGTGATCCAAAAACTGCAGATGTCAGTATAGTGGGAATTTGGAGTTTGTTCAAGAGGAATTGACCGCACTCGGAAAACTCCATAAGCGCTCCATAGAAATCTGCTGGCAGTTTAACTGACAGACTTCTTAAGCCTGCGCAAAACCCTATGGGCTGGCAAAGTCTTGAAATGAGGAATGGGGAAGAGGGACCTATGAAGCATTAAGCTGACACCACTAGAATGATGTAAACATTAATAAGAGGGGCAACGAACAGACAAATTTTTAATGTTGCGGGCTGGGATTGAACTCAATATATCAGATCTTGAATCCATGGCTATGCCAACTAGCCGGCGTAAAGTGAGA
>JAPXFY010000015.1:79274586-79279586 GCA_030674185.1 Monoplex corrugatus
ACACACACACCACACCACACCACCACACCACACCACACACACCACACACCACACCCACCACACACTCCACCACACCACATCACACCACACCACACCAACCCCACCACACAACCACACCACACTACACCACACCACACCACACCACACCACAACAACAACACAGGTAATATACCTGACAATGGCACGGACGGGACCATCCCTGCCTTTAGTGCGGGCCACACCATCACACTGTAGTCTCATGGACAACACCACAGGGCCCACTGCCTCGTCATAGGCATAGTAGTTAAAGTGCTCCTGAAACAACACATTGCTAGGTCAAAATACATTAACCCCTTTGACTCCCGCACCCTATCCACTAACAACAAAAACTTAACCCTTTGACTCTCACACCCTATCCACCGACTGCAAAAACTTAACCCTTTGACTCCCGCACCCTATCCACTAACTGCAAAAACTTAACCCTTTGACTCCCTGACCCTATCCACCAGCTTCCAGGCGAAAATGTCTTCTAAACTTTCCTTTTGTGCACTAAGTTTTTAACATAAGTCGCAAAAGTAGGTGTCAAGTATAATTAACCGCAAATTATGAACTGGTTGTTTATAATAGTAAAATGATGTCTTCATAACTTTATACACTAAACATTTCAGTAGTAAAAAGATGTCTTCAGGACTTATAATAATATACACAAAACTTGTCGATAATAAAATGATGTCTTTAGGACTCATATACACTAAACATGTTAATAATATAATGATGTGTCCAGGACCCATATACACTAAACATGTTAATAGTATAATGATGTCTCCAGGACCCATATACACTAAACATGTTAATAATATAATGATATCTCCAGGACCCATATACACTAAACATGTTAATAATATAATGATATCTCCAGGACCCATATACACTAAACATGTTAATAGTATAATGATGTCTCCAGGACCCATATACACTAACAATGTTAATAGTATAATGATGTCTCCAGGACCCATATACACTAAACATGTTAATAGTATAATGATGTCTCCAGGACCCATATACACTAAGCATGTTAATAGTATAATGATGTCTCCAGGACCCATATACACTAAACATGTTAATAGTATAATGATGTCTCCAGGACCCATATACACTAAACATGTTAATAGTATAATGATGTCTCCAGGACCCATATACACTAAACATGTTAATAGTATAATGATGTGTCCAGGACCCATATACACTAAACATGTTAATAGTATAATGATGTCTCCAGGACCCATATACACTAAACATGTTAATAATATAATGATGTCTCCAGGACCCATATACACTAAACATGTTAATAGTATAATGATGTCTCCAGGACCCATATACACTAAACATGTTAATAGTATAATGATGTGTCCAGGACCCATATACACTAAACATGTTAATAGTATAATGATGTCTCCAGGACCCATATACACTAACAATGTTAATAATATAATGATGTCTCCAGGACCCATATACACTAAACATGTTAATAGTATAATGATGTGTCCAGGACCCATATACACTAAACATGTTAATAGTATAATGATGTCTCCAGGACCCATATACACTAAACATGTTAATAGTATAATGATGTCTCCAGGACCCATATACACTAAACATGTTAATAGTATAATGATGTCTCCAGGACCCATATACACTAAACATGTTAATAGTATAATGATGTCTCCAGGACTCATATACACTAAGCATGTTAATAGTATAATGATGTCTCCAGGACCCATATACACTAAACATGTTAATAGTATAATGATGTCTCCAGGACCCATATACACTAAACATGTTAATAATATAATGATATCTCCAGGACCCATATACACTAAGCATGTTAATAGTATAATGATGTCTCCAGGACCCATATACACTAAACATGTTAATAATATAATGATGTCTCCAGGACCATATACACTAAACATGTTAATAGTATAATGATATCTCCAGGACCCATATACACTAAACATGTTAATAATATAATGATGTGTCCAGGACCCATATACACTAAACATGTTAATAGTATAATGATGTCTCCAGGACCCATATACACTAAACATGTTAATAATATAATGATGTCTCCAGGACCCATATACACTAAACATGTTAATAGTATAATGATGTCTCCAGGACCCATATACACTAAACATGTTAATAGTATAATGATGTCTCCAGGACTCATATACACTAAGCATGTTAATAGTATAATGATGTCTCCAGGACCCATATACACTAAACATGTTAATAGTATAATGATGTCTCCAGGACCCATATACACTAAAACATGTTAATAATATAATGATATCTCCAGGACCCATATACACTAAGCATGTTAATAGTATAATGATGTCTCCAGGACTCATATACACTAAACATGTTAATAATATAATGATGTCTCCAGGACCCATATACACTAAACATGTTAATAATATAATGATGTCTCCAGGACTCATATACACTAAACACGTCACTAATAAAATGATATCTTCAGAACTTATATACAATAAACTTTTCAGTAGTAAAATGATGTCTTACATGCACTACACGTTTCACAGTAATCGACACAATGTGTATTGCAATATTCAGACAAAGGAAAACATCAAAATATTAAAAAATACCTTGTTTGTAAAAGATCCTTGGGAGTATAAAACACAACGTTTTGAGCCCAGGCCCTTTTTCCTTGGGAGTATAAAACACAACGTTTTGAGCCCAGGCCCTTTTTCCTTGGGAGTATAAAACACAACGTTTTGAGCCCAGGCCCTTTTTCCTTGGGAGTATAAAACACAAACGTTTTAAGCCCAGGCCCTTTTTCCTTGGGAGTATAAAACACAACGTTTCGAGCCCAGGCCCTTTTACTTTTAAAGGGCCTGGGCTCGAAACGTTGTGTTTTATACTCCCAAGGATCTTTTACAAACAAGGTATTTTTTAATATTTTGTTTTTACCCTCAAGATCCAGCAGTCACATTTTGTTTTACCTTCAAAGGAAAACATCCCTATCATCTCTCACTAGTGAATCAATCGCTCACCTTTCGATAAAACTGCTGACGGAAGCACTGTGCTATATGGTCAGTCTCCACCACACACGGTTCATAAGGCCTGGACATCACAGCGGTGTGGTCACCACCACTCACGTTACACACGCCCGTCACGTTGGAGGTCACACAGAACGGGGAGGGAGGAGGATGCAGCAGTAAAGACTCCGCCGACGAGGCCCTTACCTCCCCTTCCCCCTCACCGCCACCACCCCGACCTACGTCCAGACACCCGTCCGAGCGAACCAGGGTAGGGGCCACCCGCTCCCCACCCCCCCCCTGCGTGAGGGGCGTGGCCGTTGGTGTCGGTGCTGCAGCCTTCCATCCAGTATCCCCCACCGTGGGCAGGACCACCATGGGGTAAGGGCCGGGCTTCTGGAGCAACTGTGGGAAACAGATGTTGATCGTTATCATTATTGCCATTCATCATCATCATCATCATCATCATCATCGTCAGGTGCCTTGCCACATAGCGTTGGCCATCATGGACTTCCATCTGTTTCTACCCTTTGTTGCCTCAAGCACCTCTTCCACCCTCTCTGTTTTCAACCACTCTGCAAGTCCGTCCAGTATTTTCTCCCTGGGTTTACCTGGTGCTCTCTTTCCCTCCAGCTTTTCTGTTGTGACCAGGTGCTCCAATTCCCCCTTCCTCATAAAAATGGCCTATAAATGTTGCCTGTCTTTTCTTAATCTTCCTTATCAATGATCGTCTTGTGTCTTCCTCCATCAAGACTGTCTCGTTTGTTTTTTTTGCTGTCCATGGAACTCTCAACATTCTTCTTAGAAACCACATCTCGGCTACCTCAATCTTGTTCTGGCTTTGCTTGTTGACTGTCCAAGCCTCACAACCGTATAACATTATCGGTTCTATATAACATTCAAGAACTCTCTTACTGACGTTGATTGATAGGCATTTGTTGGTAAGAATGCTTTTCATCTTCTTGAATGCTGTTTTGGCTTGGCCGATTCTGCGGCTATTTCTGATGTGCATCTGCCATCTTGTGAAATGATCGTTCACAGATAGTTAAACTTATCAACCTGTATCAAGGTTGTGCCGTTTGCTGTTATTTTGCATGAGGGGATTTCAAGTTTCATTATTGTCATTATGACTCACAATATCGATGACACAGGCTATCATATCGTCTTTATCTAGATAGGACGTCAGGACCTGGCCAGCTCATGGGTTTATGTGCAGGCTTAAGGCTTGTGCCATGATCATTCTGGATCTTCTCCATCACATGGCACCTGTGACGTTAGTGCATATCGAATTCATTTCGAGCGTGGAGACGTCATCTTGAGAAATTAAAACTAAACTAAAACTAAAACTAAACTTCCTCTCATACTCCATCTCTTTTCTCCAGGCCCCGGAGATTAATTTAACCCTTTAACTCCTGCACCATGTCCACCAGCATTCTCTATTGCCAACCATGCTAGCAGGGCAAAAACTTAACCCTTTGATTCCCTCAGCCTATCCTCCAGCTTCCTGCAGGAATATTAAATGTGCATATGTATATGTATTTATGTATATATATGTATGTACGTATGTATGTATGTAGGTAGGTAAGCGTGTATAAAATGATAGTAAAAACAACAATTCAATAAATGAAAAAGAGGACAAAATGATAAATGAAGAGCAAAGCACATAAATACATGCATTCAAATATAGTCAGTAAGCATACAAATGAAAAGATATGCAAGTACATAGATTGATAAAAAAAAAAAAAAGGGGGGGGGGTTGACATACGTACAAATAATTAAGGGAGGAGTAGAGCTGACACAAAAAAAATAAACGAACAAAACAAAACAAAAAACGGTGTGTGTGTGTTGGGGGGGGGGGGGGGGGGGCGACAGACAAAAGAAGGACAGACGGAAAAAACAAACGAAACACAAAAAGCACGAGAGTGCGACTACATTTTGCAGCCGTACACAGAGATAATGACA
>JAPXFY010000015.1:79284586-79292086 GCA_030674185.1 Monoplex corrugatus
ATAGACAAAGTGCACACTGACAAATATACCCTTCAGTTTTAGGCAATGGTGTAGACAGATCAATCTGACCTACTAGTTACAAGTATCATCAAATACTGCAATATACAGGGGGATGCAAAAGTAGGTATACAGTTGTGAAAAAAGAAAACACGTACAATATCATTGCATTTATTTACAAACAAATGAATATTGATATACATGTAATAACAAGCACAGCCTTAATCCCTCAGATACTCAAACTGCTTGCCGTCGGTATTCACACACTCCTCTAATCGAGAGCGGAATTAATCATTATAATGATGATGTGATACTTACTGTATACCTACTTTTGCACACCCCCCCTGTATAAAGAACACGAAGAATCACCTCAATTCACCACCTCACCCACTACCATCACAACCACCACCACACCAGTCTGACATTCTTTTTTACCTGCTATACACTTCCCCTCTCTTAATAACCCTTGACTCCCTCACCCTGCCACCAGCATCTGCACTGTCAACCATGCTAACAAAGCAAAAATTAACCCTTTCATTCCTGCATCTTGTCCATCAGCTTCCGCAAGATTTTTTATCAGTTTGTGACAAGGTGCGGGAGTCAAAGAATAACTCCGTTTTGAGGGATTTTTTTTGTTACTTGTTTGTTTTCAGACGGAGATATACAATTCACTACATGTACCCAGGTTGTGCCAATACAGGCGGATACAAAGATAAACATGAGAAGACAACCATCATCATCATCATCATCATCATCATCATCATCATCATCATCATCATCATCATCAAAACCACCACCACCGCGCCCATCGTCATCATCATCATCATCATCATCATCGTCGATCTCACATCTCATCACCATCTCATAACCACACCCACTCTTTTTCTTCGTACATTGTGTCATTGTCATGCTCGTTAATTCATTCATCAAATATCATCACCATATCATTTTTCGTGTGTCATCTTAATTATCATTCTATTATAATCATTTTAAGCGCAGAGACATTCTTGAAACTTGAACACAAACAAGATAACAAACATCTTCTGTTTAAACATATTGTTTAATATATAACATATAATAAAATCAAAATAAAGGATAAAGCAATGAATTGAGAAAAAACAAACAGAGAAGAAAAAACTAAAACAAAGAAAGAGAAAAATAAAGGAAAAGAAAAGAAAAAAGACAGGAGAGAAAGAAAGAACGAAAAAGAAAGAAAGAAAGCAAAGAAGAAAAAAAAACAATAGAATAGAAAGATAGTACAAAGGAAAAAAAAGAAGGGAAAGAAAAAGCAACAACAAAAATTGATAGAAAGAAGCTACAAAAAAAGAACAGACAGACAGAAAGAAAGAAAGAAAGAAGAAAGAAACAAAACAAAGAAAGAAAAAGGAAGAAAAAAAGAGGAAAAAGAAAAAGAAAGAAAGAACCAAATACACATCAGCATCAAGTCATTAGATGACATGGGAATTTGACCCCAGGGTAACGAGATGGAAAGTGTCTGCACTTTCAGTGTCTTTTTCATTTATTTTGTTTTCAGCCTTTTTTTTAAACTTTTTATTTCGTTTTATCTTCTTTGGGAAATGGGAATTGTTTTATGTTGAACTGAGGTGCGCGCTGTGTGTGTGTGTATGTGTGTGTGTGTGTGTTGTGCGTGCGTGCGTGCGTGCGTGTGTGTGTGTGTATAGTGTGTGGTGTGTGCGTGCGTGGTGTGTGTGTGTGTTGTGTGTGGTGCACTTTGGGACAGAATACCTTTGTGCTAACTTTTTTGGTCCCATTTTCTTCGCCACTTTAATGGCCACAGAAACTGGCACAGTTCTTACGATGTAATGGTGACGATGCTATGGACTTGCACCGAGGATTGAGACTGCTTGACAGGGCTGTACTCTACGCTTGCTATTATAATATATCCCGTTGTCAACCAGGCCCGAGAGGTACAGGCACCTGCAGTATTGGTCGAAGATTTGAGCAGCACCTCAATGACGCATCCGTGAATCGGATGACAGTCAATGCGTGGTCCCAGTCTTCCCAAAGAGCCCACAGAGCGCCCAACTCTGGGTAGGAGCCAGCTGGAGGCGAAAAATCCCACAATGATTTTTGAAGGAACTGATAGGAATTCGAACACACAACCTTCCAGTTGGTAGTCCGTTGCGCTAACCGCTACACCACGGCGACTGGTCAGTCCATCACTAACCTCGCTTCACGGAAACTCTTCTTTAACCACACGTTTTTCAATGTTACAGTGACCACAAGAAGTAAAAAAAAGAATCTGGATTTTCTGTAGAAAGTTTTGTTTTAAAAGGTGAATAGTTAGAATAGCTTGTCCATCGTATTTTTTTTTATCCTGTCAGAACCTCCACTCACATCCACTCAACATGCAGATTACATCTCCAAGCATTTGTGGACGTGCTATACTCAACCCCCGTGCTGATTAATTGAAAAACACGAAAAAACACGAACAGATTTCATACTCATATTAATACACACCTACACACACACACGCACGCACACACACACACACACACCCCACACACACACACACACACACACACACACACACACATATATAATATATATATATATTATTTAATATATAGAGAGAGAGAGAGAGAGAGAGAGAGAGAGAGACAGACAGACAGACAGACAGACAGAAGAAAGAGACACGAGAGAGAGAGAGACAGACAGACAGCAGACAGAGACAGAGAAGAACTTCTAAACAACAACAACAACAAAAAACAAAAAAAAAACAAACAAACAAACAAACTGAAACGAAACCAAAACGAAGCAAAACAAAACCACGGTTCAAAAATACTGGTAGCCTCCTTTCTTTCCACAACATTGAATTCTTTTTTTTTTCCCAAAACCTAACGTTGACGATCAGTATCAGTCAAACCTGAGAAGAAAAAGAAGAGCAGGATTGGCTGTAACTCACTTTGACATGAAACCACTGGCCGAACTTTCGATAAAATCCGTTGACCCCCCCCACACACACACCACCCCCACCACCCCCACCCCACCACAACAACAACAACAACAAATTAAGCGAGATAGATCTATATAATCGGAATGGAGTGTGTAACGCAGAGAAATGCCAGTGAATTGAACTGGCAGTAACTTTGAGGATCATTCAAGACCAATCACGAAATATTGCAGACTGGAGATATACAGTTCAATACAATTAACCTGTCTTGTTTCAGTCACAGAGTCATGACACAGACAGACACAAGGACAGATACAGACAGAACCTCACACTAGATAGAACCTCAACAGCTTACCAGCTCATAAAATCAATGCGCAGGCTTACGGTTTGGCTACGATCATTGAGGATCTTCTCTATCACTTGGCACCAATGCCGTCAGTGTTATGGAATCTATTCTGAGCGCATACACGCTATTTAAGAAACTGGAACTGAATAAAATGAACGCCGGGTCACCGTAAATTTCCGGTCATGTTTCAGTTTCTCAAGTTAGCAAGAAACACCCGTTTCTCAAGTTAGCAAGAAACACCCGTTTTCAGTTAGCAAGAACACCGTTTCAAGTTAGCAAGAAACACCCGTTTCTCAAGTTAGCAAGAAACACCCGTTTCTCAAGTTAGCAAGAAACACCCGTTTCTCAAGTTAGCAAGAAACACCCGAAAGTGCTGGATGGGACCCAAGACACAATGCCTCACCACTCTCCGGACAATCACCTCCCAAGCTCCCAACGCCACACGACAGTCATTTCATCAAGCAAAGGGAGGAAGGGGGGGTTATCCATGCGCTGCATGACCCATTCGGACCCAGTCATCAGTTACCTTGTTTACAAACCGAACGGCAAGAAGGGGAGATGACAAACCCCGGGACATAGCCACACAACGTGCACCAACCAGGTCCAGCCCAGCTACCGGACCAAAGGAGAATGGAAGAGCCCCTCTCCTGCCTTACTCTGGGCCTTCGTGTCTCTAGGGCAGCCCGCCCTGCCACCAGCTAGCATAGCTGCCAGCTCTGTTCCCCTTACTATAGTCTTGACAGTTAGCCGTCCGGAGCTCCCAACAATGCTTTCTCAACCACAGAGGGTCCTCGAACGGTTAGGAAAGTGGCAAGGTATGATACCCGGACACGGCCCATTTTGCTGATCAGCTAAGTCTGACGTGTCCCCCAAAGGGATACCAAGTTTGCCCCTTTCCCAGTGCCCATATGCGCTGACGTTATGATGTCATGTGACGAAGAAGATCCAAGAATGAATATGGCGTAAGCCAAAGGCTGCACTATTGTAAGTTATTTTCGGTTGCTTTAACCCTTTGGTTTCGCATCACCAAGCAAATTACCTTTGATTCCTCACCTATCCACCAACTGCAAAAACGTAACCCTTTGATTCCCTCACCCTATCACCAACTGCAAAAACTTAACCTTTGATCCTACTATCCACCAAATGCAAAATAACCTTGATTCAACCTATCCAACTGCAAAACTTACCTTTGACTCCTCACCCTATCACAATGCAAAACTTACCTTGACTCCACCTTCACAACTGCAAAACTTAACCTTTGATTCCCTCACCCTATACAATGCAAATTAACCTTTGTTCCTCACCATCACCACTGCAAAAGTACCTTGATTCCCAGCTATCACCACTGCAAAACTAACCTTTGATCCTACTATGTACCAACTTCCTGCGGAAGCGAGGACAGAGTGAGGGAGTCAAGGGTTAAGGTTTTGCTTTACTGTCATTGTTGGCAATGCAGGATGCTGATGGACAGGGTGCGGGAGTCAAAGGATTAACATGATATTCGTTCAAACTCAGACCTTCTGATTTTCCTTTAAAGTGACCGTACTAAGACAACAAACATTAAAAACAATCAAAACAACAACAACAACAACAGACGACACAACGACGACGAACAACACAACAACAACACACAACAAACAACAACAACAACAACAACACAACAACAACAACAACGAGGGGATTTGCTGATACGGTTTGGAGATCAATTTAAGACAGCTTAATTCTGGTTGATCTGAAACTCTCCGTACCTCTCTATCATCACTCTTATCCAACCCTTTCTTCACCTCTCCTCTTCCCCCTTATAAAAAAAAAACACCCAAAACAAAACAAACAAAAAACAAACAAACAAACAAAAAAAAAAAAAAGACACACACAACCTATATCGTAAGAGTGCAAATGCATTTGTGACCTTATTAACCCTTTGACTCCCACAACCTGTCCATCAGCATCCTGCGCTGTCATCCATGCCCAACCATTCTAGCAAAGCAAAAACTTAAAATCCCTTTGGGAATCAAATAGGGTGTTAAGTAGTTTTTTGCAGTTGGTGGATAGGGTGTGGGAGTCAAAGGGTTAAGGGAAAATCCGCTGAGGTTGGAAACTGAAGCCACACAAGAGTTTTTGTACGTGTTCCCCAACCCTTTCTTCTTATCACTACCCCCCACCCACCCCCCTGCTTACCTCCCTTCCCCCCCCTTCATTAGCCCAGAGCATTAAAACGTGTCCTTCTTCAACATTCCTCTAGGGAGAGATAAGGACTGCCGAGAGTTCCTTTGCTGCAGCATTGGATTTGTTTGTTGGGTTTTCTATTGTGTTGCTGTCTTGTCTTGTCTTGTTTGTTTGTTGGCATTTGTTGTTTGTTGCTTACGGTGTGGGATGGGGATTTCCTGATACCTGTAATTGCCAGGTATGTGTGTGTGTGTGTGTGTGTGTGGGGGGGGGGGTTGCTGATACCAGTAATTGCCAGGTGTGTGTGTGTGTGTGTGTCTGTGTGTGTGTGTGTGTGTGTGTGTGTGTGTGTGTGGATTTGCTGATACCAGTGATTGCCAGATGTGTGTGTGTGTGTATGTGTGTGTGTGTGGGTGGGGGGGGGGTTGCTGATACCAGTAATTGCCAGATGTGTATGTATGTGTGTGTCTGTGTCTGTGTGTGTGTGTGTGTGTGTGTGGATTTGCTGATACCAGTGATTGCCAGATGTGTGTGTGTGTGTGTATGGTGTGTGTGTGTGTGTGGGGGGGGGGGGGGGTTGCTGATACCAGTAATTGCCAGGTGTGTGTGTGTGTGTGTATGTGTGTGTGTGTGTGTGTGTGTGTGGATTTGCTGATACCAGTGATTGCCAGATGTGTGTGTGTGTTGTATGTGTGTGTGTGTGGGGGGGGGGGTTGCTGATACCAGGAATTGCCAGATGTGTTTGTGTGTGTATGTGTGTGTGTGTGTGTGTGGGGGGGGTTTGCTGATACCAGTAATTGCCAGATATGTGTGTATGTGTGTGTGGATGGGGGGGGGGAGCCTGCTGATACCAGTAATTGCCAGATGTGGGGGAGGGGGGAGACAGTCTTGATGGAGGCAGACACAAGAAGATCATTGATAAGAAAGATTAGGAAAAGACAGGCGACATTTATAGGCCATTTTATGATGAAAGGGGAATTAGAGTACCTGGTCACAACAGGAAAGCTGGAGGGAAAGAGAGCACCAGGTAGGACCCAGAGAAAAATATTGGACGGACTTGCAGGGTGGCTGAGGACAGAGAGGGTGGAAGATGTGCTTGCGGTGACAAGGGACATTGCATATGGAGGGCCATGATCGCCAACGCCATGTGGCAGGGCACATGATGATGATGAGGGGTGGGGGGTGGGGGAGCCTGCTGATACCGGGAATTGCCAGATGGGGGGGAGGGAGCCTACCAATACGTGTATTTGTCAGATGAGGGGGGGGGGGGGGCTGTTGATACCAGTGTGTATGTATGTATGTATGTATGTGTGTGTGTATGTGTGTGTGAGTGTGTGTGTATGTGTGTGTGGTGTATGTGTGTGTGTGTGTGTGTGCGTGGTGTGTGTAGTGTGAGTGTGTGTGCGTGTGTGTATGTTGTGTTTGTGTGCATGCGTATGACCTGGTTAAGGCAAATCCGCTGGGATCGTGAATTGAAGCCGCGAGATTTTTGTTTTTGTCTCCCCTCCTTTCCCCTCCTTCTACCTCTCCCCCCCCCTTCTGTCTCCATCAGCCCCAATTATCACAACGTGTCTGCTTCAACGCTCCTCCAGGACAGGATAATGGCCCCCGGGTGTTCCAGTGCTTGCTTCACTGTTGGGTTTTCCATTCTTTGTTCCTAGCTCGTTTTGCTTGTTGTCAGGGAATGTTGTTACTGTTGTTGTTGTTACTGTTGTTGTTGTTCTTCTTCTTTGGTCAGGCACCTGCTGATATCAGTAATGGCCAATTGTCCACAACAGACAAGGAAACTGAGACTACGTTAGAAAATGTATTTATTTCGCTGAGCTGAACTTTCAATTGTATGCTGCAGTGCACGGATCATACTACAGTCATCATGTGCCCTGCCGCATAGCGTTGGCGACCCTGGCCCGCCATACGAATCTATCCCTTGTCGCTGCAAGTACGTCTCCCACCCTCTCTGTCCTCAGCCACCCTGCAAGTCCGTTTAATATTTTCTCTCTGGGTTCGCCTGGTGTTCTCTTTCACTCCAGCTTTCCTGTTGTGACCAGGTTCTCAAATTTCTCTTGCCTCATGAAAT
>JAPXFY010000015.1:79294586-79297086 GCA_030674185.1 Monoplex corrugatus
TGTGTATGCATGTGTGTGTGTGTGTTGTGTGTGTGTGTGTGTGTGTGTTGCGCGCGCGCGCGCGTACGCAGCACGCAAGGGGGAACTGATGAGAGAAGGCAGACAGTGGGATGGATCGTGAATCCTGGACACGTCACCAGTGCAACTTCTAGGGCTTGACACCCCCAGGGTATCCACATCATTATTGTCTTGTTCTGTAGGGATTGGGAGGGTGTGATGGAGGGAGGGGAGGAGGGATCTTCAGGGTACAAACATACAATGCATTGTATAGTTCTGCTGAAGGAGGTGAGAAGGGGGTCTGTTTTTTAATGTGTTTGTGTGGTGGTGGTTGGTGGTGGTGGTGGTGTGGTGGTGGTGGTGGTGGTGGTGTGTGTGTGGTGGTGTGTGGTGGTGGTGGTGTGATGGTGTGTGGTGGTGTGATGTGGTGTGGTGGTGGTGTGGTGGTGTGTGGTGGTGGTGTGTGGTGGTGTGTGGTGGTGTGTGATGTGGTGGTGTGTGTGGTGGTGGTGGTGTGGTGTGTGTGGTGGTGTGGTGGTGGTGTGTGGTGGTGGTTGTGTGTGTGGTGTGTAGGTGTGATGTGGTGGGATGTGATAGTTGTGGTGGTGTGGTGGTGTTGTGGGTGGTTGGTGGTGGTGGTGTGTGTGTGTGGTGGTGGTGTGGTGGGTGGTGTATGTGGTGGTGGTGTGGTGGTGGTGGTGGGGGGTGGTGGTGTGTGGTGGTGTGGTGGTGGGTGTGTGGTGTGGTGTGTGTGTGGGGGTGATGTGGTGTGGTGTGTGGGTGATGTGGTGTGTTGTGATGTGGTGGTGATGTGGTGTGGTGTGGTGGTGTGTGTGGTGGTGTATGGTGGTGTGTATGATGTGTGTGTGGTGGTGTGGTGAGTGTGGTGTGGTGGTGTGGTTGTGGTCTGGTGGTGGTTGGTGTGGTGTGTGTGGTGGTGTGGTGTGTGTGTGTGGTGGTGTGTGGTGGTGGTATGGTGGTGTGATGGTGTGATGTGGTGAGTGGGTGTGGTCGGTGGTGGTCTGGTGTAGGTGGTGATAGTGGTGGTGTGGTGTTGGTGGTGATGTGGTGGTTGGGTGTGATGAGGTAGTGTGATGTGGTGGGTGTGGTGGTGGTGGTGATATGGTGGTTGGTGTGTTGATTGATGGTGGTGTTGTAGTTGGTGGGTGTTGGGGTGGTGGTGGATGGTGGTGGTGGTGATGATTGGTGTGGTGTTTGTGAGAAGAGGGTTACGTCATGCTTGTTCCTGGATTTTGTTTTCTTCTTTCTTTAATCCCTGTGATGCTGATATCAACTGATCCTTGACTCTTTGTCTGTATTTCAGTTTGTGTGTGTGTGTTTGTGTGTGTGTGTGTGTGTGTTTGTGTGTGTTTGTGTGTGTGTGTGTTTCTGTGTGTGTGTGTTGTTGTTGTGTGTTGTGTATTGTTGTAGTGTTTGTGTGTTGTGTGTGTGTGTTTGTGTGTGTGTGTGTGTTGTGTGTGTGTTTGTTGTGTTGTGTGTATTTTGTTGTTGTGATTGTATTGTGTGTTTGTGTGTTGTGTGTTGTGTGTGTGTTTGTTTTATTAATTTTCATATGTGTGTTTGTGTGTGTTTTTGTGTATGTTAGTGTGAGTTGTTGATGTATTATTGTGTGTGTTTAGTGTGTTGTGTTGTGTCAGTGTGTGTGTGAGTGTGCGTTGTGTGCGTGTGTGTTGAGTGATGTGTGCGTGCGTGCTGTGTGTGTGTTGTTGTGTGTGTGTGTGATTGTGTTTGTGTGTGTGTGTTGTGTGTGTGTTATATGTGTGTATATATATATGTATTTATTATATTTAATATTTATATATTTATATATTATATATATTTATATATTACATATATACATAAACTATATATATATATATGTTTGTGTGTGTGTTTATGTGTGTATGTGTTGTGCGCGCGCGTCTGCGTGTGTGTGTATGTATGTGCGTGTGTGTGTGCACACGCGCTGTGTGTGTGTGTGCGCGCGCGCGTGCGTGTGCGTTGTTCTGTGTGTGTTTTTCTTTTCTCAATGTATGTGTGGATTGTGACAGTGTACGAAGAGAGAGTGAGTGTGTGTGCGCATGTGTGTACATGTCACATGTGTTTGTACATATGTGCACGTTGTGTGTGTACAGCGTGTACAGGCTTACGTGTGTCTGGAGGTGTGTATTACATGTTACATGTGCGTGTGTGTGTGTGAGCATGTGTGTCCTTGCGGGTGAACGTGTGTTCATGCAACACGCACGAGGGAACTGACGACAGAAGATAGACAGTTGGATGGATCGTGAATCCTGGACACGTCACCTAGTGCAACTTCAAGGGATTGGCATCCCCAGTGCACCCACATCAGTATTGTCTAGTTCTGTAGGGAGGGAGGGAGAGGGAGGGAGGAGGAGGGGAGACGGCTGTTCTCCAGGGCATACATATAATCATTATCGGTTTCTGTAGACTTGAAGGGATGGGGTGGGGTGGGGTGGAACTGGAAAAGGTTGGTGGTCGGTCA
>JAPXFY010000015.1:79302086-79307086 GCA_030674185.1 Monoplex corrugatus
TTTTGGCTCTACAGAAATGAGATATGCGGAAGCAATCTGAGGTAATTTAGGCCCTTTTTATACACGTTTTAGTGTTCTTAGGTATGTTAAAATGTGTAATCATGAAAAATATGCTGTTTGTGATTATTCCAAAATATGCTGTTTCTAATCATTCAAAATTTGCTGTCTGTGATCACTTGAATAGTATCATGCTGCATGTTGTTCATATTATACACTTTCATGATGTGTTGTGCGATATGTTTCGTATGGAACAACTATAACAACACCACGGCGACAAAACACCATAAAACACAACCTATATAAAGGTCCATGGTTTCATTAGAAGCAAGATAATGAAATGAAAACTATTATCAAACAACCAATCAACCATTTAATCAACCAAGCAACCAAGTAACCAGCCAATGACAACCAATAAGCAAACAAAGAAGCAGCAAGCAAGCAAGCAAACAACAACAAAACAATACAACCAATAAATAACACAAATACAACAAGCAAATAACCGAACGAACAAACAAAAGCCCATACACGTAAAAGCCCACTCATACATTTAATGCACGTTGGAACTGCAACCATTAATGAAAAACAAACTCCAAATCAAAAACGAAACAAAACAAATAAACAAACAAATAAGCAAACAAACAAAAACAACAGCAACAACAAAACAATAACAAAAAAAACAACAAGATCAAGAAGAAGAAGAAGAAGAAGAGAAGAAAGAAGAAGAAAGAAGAAGAAGAAGAAGAAGAAGAAGAAGAAGAAGAAGAAGAAGAAGAAGAGAAGAAGAAGAAGAAGAAGAAGAAGAAGAAGAAGAAGAAGAAGAAGAAGAAAGAAGAAGAAGAAGAAGAAGAAAGAAGAGAAGAAGAAGAAGGAAGAAGAAGAAGAAGAAACAAGAAGAAGAAGAGAAGGAGAAGAAGGAGAAGAGAAGAAGAAGAAGAAGAAGAAGAAGAAGAAGAAGAAAGAAGAAGAAGAAGAAGAAGAAGAAGAAGAAGAAGAAGAAGAAGAAGAAGAAGAAGAAGAAGAAGAAAGAAGAAGAAGAAGAAGAAGAAGAAAAAGAAGAAGAAGAAGAAGAAACAACAACAACAACTAACAAGAACAACTACTACTACAACATTCTATTCCATTCTGTAGTTGGGTACCTTTACACTAACATGCCCAATGGGTAAAGGCAATGAATGAGGCACTATAATAGTCACTGCAAGGGATCTGCTTATCTTGATTATATCATCAACACAAGGGATCTGCTTGTCTAAATTATCTCTCAGTAAGTTCCATATTATATACCACACCACAGCATGCAGAACGTTACCACCTTGAGACAACGATCACCACGACACAAACAGGTGATGGCATATACAGTTCCAGACATCGATATGGAATGTTGTAACTGTCTGTCTGTCTGCCTGTCTGTCTGTCTGTCTGTTTCTCTCTCTTCTCTCTGTGTGTACAGTGTATGTGTGTGTGTGTGTGTGTGTGTGTGTGTGTTTATGTGTGTGTGTGTGTGTTTATGTGTGTGTGTATGTGTGTGTATGTGTTTATGTGTGTGTGTGTGTTTGTGTGTGTGTTTGTGTGTGTGTGATTGTGTGTGTGTGTGTATGTGTGTGGTGTTTATGTGTGTGTGTTTTGTGTGTGTGTGTGTGTGTGTGTGTGTACGTGTACGTGCGTGTCTGTGCGTGTGTGTGTGTGTTTATCCGTGTGTTCAGTGTTGCATAGTGTGTACTGTCTGTGTTAGGTGTGTTGTTGTACCCCAGCATGAGTGTGTGTGTGACCTTTCTGCAGTCTAAATTACACATATAGTCTGGCAGTTTGAGAACTGTTCTCATCTGGAACTCTTTACCATTCAACAAACCCAAACTATATCCAAACATGCAAATCACCAGAAGAACAATACCAACGACTCATCTACAACCCAGGAGCACATGGAAAATAATATGAAAACGCGCGTTTAATTAACAAATTTGAGACAGGCAGGCACAAACGTTCTGCCAACTGGCCTTTGTACAACAGAGAACAAAGACACCAACCTTATGGGGGAGGGATGGGAAGGGGGGATAATCAGCAATACTTCTCAGTCGGTTCGCTCAGCAGGAGAACACAAGAAAATATCAGGAAAGTCTGTCAGAATTTTCCGTGTTACTTTTGTTTGTTTGTTCTTTGTTGCCTTTTGCATACAACAAACAAACAAACAAACAAACAAACAAACAAACAAAAACAAAACAAAAAAACAACAAAAAACAAAAAAACAGTTGGCAGAAAATGTGTGCTTGTTTAGCAAAGGCTTGGCAAGTCTGAACGGAAGGGAAACAACTCTTATATTAATGCATACTTAAATGACTCCATTGTTACTTCCCCTCATTTGGAATCCCCAAAATCTTGGTAATTATCAAATGAATAGCTGAGAGAAGATCCACGCATGCAGATGTTTGTGGGAAGTTGAAACTGGTTTATTTATTCTTTCATTCGTCTTTCCTGTAAACGCCAAACACTGTCTCGTTTTGGTGTACTCAATACGCGTTCTCAGTCTATTGTCGAGTGCTTCGGGTTTCTATTGGCTCAAAAGTTTAGATGTATATTTCATCATACTACATCGACAGGCAATGCTCTATCGACTCATTCGTTCAGTTCCTGAATTCTCTTCTCTCCAAAATTTACACATACGCGCACGCATGTACACATTACATATATATATATATATATATGTGTGTGTGTGTGTGTGTGTGTGTGTGTGTGTGTGTGTGTGCGCGCGCGCAGGCGCAGCAACAAAATAGCACGTGACATTTTGCTCAGAATTTTATACTGTACCTTATATGAAATATACATAAAGACAGCAACAATTTCATAGCGACATTTCTCTCAAAACTTTAAACGTAACCATAAATATCAATTCATAAACACAGCAACAACCGCACACTGACATTTCGCCCAGAACTTTATATACTGTATCCATTTAAAATAGCATTCGTGTTATCAATACCTTGGTAATGATATATCCATAACTAAAATCAAAGTTGATTTCTTTTTTCAGAATAACTTGCTTCTTGAAGTCAAGGACTCGAAGGAGTCAGTGACGTTTGCCCTTAAAATGATGAAAGTCAATTTAGCTTTCCGTAAAAGTTATTTTTGTTTAAAGCCCAGCCGACTGCGCAGAGCCATATCAGGGCTATAACTACCGGTATCTCCAAAAGTACACCATACCTCAGAGAAGATAATGATGATAAAAAAGGGGAGTGGGAAGGAAACTTCTCTCTTCTTCCCTTCTCTCCTCTCTCAGTTGTTCTCCATTAAACTTTAAGCAGTACTCTGAGTGCTGGATGAGATCAACCCAGGTCGCCTGTGTTGAGTCTAGTTACAACACGTTAAAGATCCCAAGGCAACAAAACAATATATATCTTGTTGAAAATTTTGTTGATAGAATCCACTGTCACAGAAAAATAAAATCCGTTGTGCTACACACACAGACACAGAGACGTTTTCACAGAGAGGCAGACACAGACGCATACACAGACGCACACACAGACGGACGCACACACACACACACACACACACACTATCTCTCTCTCTTTCTCGCTCTCCTTCTTCCTCCCCCCCCCCCCCCCACAAAAACAGACAGACAGACACACTATATATATATATATATATATATATATATATATATATATATATATATATATAACTTATACATATATATAATATGTATCCCTCCCTCTCGCCTCTCTCTCTGCTCCTGCCTCCCTCTCCCTCCCTCCCTCTCCCTCCCTCCCTCCCCCTCCCTCTGTTTCTTTCAGTTCACTACACACCCGTATCCTATATACTCAATTAGCATGGAACACTATGAGGGCCTTAGCATACAAACATAAAAGATAGTGAGACACTTCAAACGACACAAACCGAGACACCTGAATCATTACATGTACATGCAGCCCACACGTTTCATGCATCAACGTTTAACAACACAATCACAAGACCGAGGCAGGGAACCATCTAGAACAAAAACGACATGGGGTGGGTGGGGGGTGGGTGAGGGTGGAAGGGGTGGAGAGGCACCTTGGAGAGAGGGAGGGGCATGTAACATCGCTGATCCTCCAGACGACGGCTCTGGTACTTGAGCAAGGTGTCCAGAAAATCCGGTCCCTTAGCAGCACACAGTAAACACTGGCATTCAGTCACGTCTTTATTCTAGACATGTACATGTATTTCCACAAACATTTTTTTTTCTTGTGGACTTTTCCTTTATTTCCTTTTCTAAACACATTACTTTCACTAAAATAAAAAACGAAAGAAAGAAAGAAAGAGAGAGAGAGAGAGAGAGAGAGAGAGAGAGAGAGAGAGAGAGAGAGAGAGAGAGAGAGAGCGAGAGAGAGAGAGAGCGAGAGGGAGAGAGAAGAGAGAGAGAGAGAGAGAGACGAGCGAGAGACAGGGAGAAAGAGAGAGAGAGACAGAGAGAGAGACAGAGAGAGACAGAGACAGAGACAGACAGACAAACAGAGACAGATACAGACAGACTGACAGACAGACAGACACACAGACAATTTTTATTTTCTTCTTCTTCTTCTTCTTCTTCTTCTTCTTCTTCTTCTTCTTTCTTCTTCTTCCTTCTTCTTCTTCGCATTCTTCTTCTTCCTTCTTCTTCTTCTTCCTTCTTCTTCTTCTTCTTCTTCTTCTTCCTTCTTCTTCTTCTTCTTCCTTCTTCTTCTTCCCTTCTTCTTCCTTCTTCTTCTTCTTCTTCTTCTTCTTCTTCTTCTTCTTCTTCTTCGCATTCTTCTTCCATTCTTCTTCTTCTTCTTCTTCTTCGCATTCTTCTTCTTCGCATTCTTCTTCTTCGCATTCTTCTTCTTCGCATTCTTCTCTTCCATTCTTCTCCTCACTTCCTCTTCTTCTTCTCTCTTCTTTTTCTTCTTCTTGGTCTCCTTGTTCTTGTTTCTTCTTCTTTTCTTTCATTTTTTCTGTTTTTGTTTTCCATTTTCCACTTTCTTTCTTTCTTTCGTTCTTCTTTCTTCGTCGTT
>JAPXFY010000015.1:79327086-79329586 GCA_030674185.1 Monoplex corrugatus
GCTAAACAGATTGATTTATTATACTTAGAAATACATTATGTAGAATAATTCGTTGTATAATGATTCGTTATACAAGAATGGTTGAATAAAATATACAAAAAAATAATTTATTACTTGGAGAAATACGCTAAAAGAAGAATGAATTATTGCTTGGTGAAACATGCTGTATAGGAATGATTCATTACAGGAGAAATACATTATGCAAGAATTGTCTGTCACGTGGAGAATTAAGCTATACAAAACTGATTTATTACTTGGAGATAAACGCCCCACAAGAGTAATTCAGTAATCGGATAATCATGTTTCATACGAATGATTTATTTCCTGGAGATATACACAAAACAAAATGATTTATTACCTGGAGAAATACGTGCACCAGAACGTTTGTTAAATAGAGGAATACACTATATAATAATGATTTATTACATGGAGAATACGCTATGCCAGATCCTGAATGACTTATCGCTTGGAAATACTACGTTATAAAAGATACATATTACAGAAATACGCCATACAAGATGTACTTTACTCAGAAATAGACTACGCCATACAAGACTAGTACTTTACGTGAAGAAATAGACTACGCTATACATCATCATCATCAGGTGCCCTGCCGCATGGCGTTTGGCGACCATGGACTTCCATCTGTCTCTGTCTCTTGTTGCCTCAAGCATCTCTTCCACCCTCCTTGTCCTCAGCCACTCTGAAAAGTCCGTCTAGTATTTTCTCCCTGGGTCTACCTGGGTGCTCTCTTTCCTCCAGATTTCCGTTGTGACCAGGTGCTCCAATTCCCTTTCCTCATAAAATGGCCCATAAATGTTGCCTGTCTTTTCCTAATCTTCCTTATGAGTGATCTACTTGTGTCTGCCTCCATCAAGACTGTCTCGTTTGTTTTCTTTGCTGTCCATGGAACTCTCAACATTCTTCTTAGAAATCACATCTCGGCTGCCTCAATCTTGCTCTGGCTTTGCTTGTTGACTGTCCACGCCACGCAACCGTACAACAGTATTGGTTCTATATAGCATTCAAGAACTGTCTTCCTGATGTTAATTGATAGGCATTTGATGGTAAGAATGTTTGTCATCTTCTTGAATGCTGTTTTGGCTTGGCCGATTCTCCTGGCTATTTCCGATGTGCATCTGCCGTCTGACGAAATGATCGTTCCCAGGTATTTAAACCTATCAATCTGTCTCAAGGTCGTGCCGTTTGCTGTTATTTTGCATGAGGGGATTTCATGTTTTTTACTGATCACCGTGACTTCAGTCTTCCTGCTGTTTAGTTCCAAGTGCTTACCTTTGCTTTCTATTTCTAGTATATTCACAAGGTTTTGGAGGTCCCTTTCACTTTCTGCAATTAGCATGGTGTCATCTGCGTATCGAATGTTGTTTATCATTTTCCCTCCAACCTTTAATCCAGGGTCTTCTTCTAGGTTTCTCGGAATAAGATGCCTACAAGATTAACTTATTGATTGGAGGTAAAGGCTACGCTATACAAGACTCATTTATTTGTTGGAGAATTACGCCTTATAAGATTAATTCCTTATTTTGACAAATACACACACACACAAAAATTAAAAAAAAACAAAAAATAGCTTTTTTACTACATGGAGTCAATGTAGTTATTTTAAGAGGGATTCACTGCGCTCGGACAACTCCATATGCGCTCCACCCAAATCTGCCTGCAATTATCTGACAGATTTCCTGAGCCTGCACAAAACCTTATGCGCTGGCAACGGGGGAAAAGGGGGAGCAGTGACCTGTCTAACACTAAGCTGACACCACCAGAATGACGGAAACATTAAATTAAGATGGGCAGCGAACAGGCCAGTAAATGATGTTGCGGGCTGGGATTGAACTCGATATATCAGATTTTCTAGTCCATGGATCTACCGCGTAACCTGCGTAGTTTACTACCTGGATACAAGAGAATACAAGAGAAATACACACCCGTGCAGAGTTCAACGAAAGAAGAAGGGACACAACCCAGCGCACGCTTTCCCCATTATTTCCCATGTTGACCGCACAGAATTCTGAAGATGGAGTGTGTGAGGATTAGAGGATTTGCACGCTAGCAGATAGTTGGAGAGGAAGATAGAGGAGGAGAAAATGGGGGGGGGGGGGTGAGGTGATGGTGGTGGTGGCGGTAGGGAGGGAAGGGGGTAGTAAAAGGAGGGACAACCTAGTTCTCCGACCTTATCGATCGGATCGTGCGGGGACGCCATGATGGTGAGTGACGTCACACGAAGGCTACTCGTCTTGTTACCGTTGTCAGGTTATTTGTTTGTGTGTGTGTGTGTGTGTGTTGTGTGTGTGTGTGTTGTGTGTGTGTGTGTGTGTGTGTGTGTGTGTGTTTTCTTTCTCTGTGTGTGTGTGTGTGTGTGTTTTTCTGTGTGTGTGTGTGTGCGTGTGTGTATGCGTGTGTGTGAGTGAGTGGTGTGTGTGTGTGCGTGTGTGTGTGTGTTTCCCTGTGTTGTGTGTATGTTGTGTGTGTGTGTTGTGTT
>JAPXFY010000015.1:79332086-79334586 GCA_030674185.1 Monoplex corrugatus
CTCTCTCTGTCTCTTCTCTGCCTTCTGTTCTCTCTGTCTCTGTCTCTGCTGTCTGTCTCTTTTTCTTCTCTGTTCTGTCTCGTCTGTCTCTGTCTCTCTTCTCTCTCTCTCTTTCTCTCTGTCATCTCCTCCTTCTCGTTTTCCTCTCTCACTAGCCTCTCCCCCCCCCCACACACACTCTCTTTCCTTTCCTTGTCCTCTTTTTCTGTTCTCTTCTTTTCATAATCTGTTTCTTTATACAACAAACACCAGATCGAGTAAATGCGTTAAAGAATGGGCATTAGTGTTAACACTTGTTCCATTTCTAAGCAGTCTTATAACTCATTCGGTAAAGCAAGGGATTCTTATTCTCAGGGCAGCAGATTTAAACCCTTGACTCTCGCACCCTGCCCACCAAGTGCAAAAACTTAACCCTTTGACTCTCTCACCCTATCCATCAACTACAAAAACTTAACCTTTGACTCCATCACTCTATCCACCAACTGCAAAAACTTAACCCTTTGACTCCCTCACCCTATCCACCAACTACAAAAACTTAACACCTTTGACTTCCTCAATCTATCCACCAACAGCAAAAACTTAACCCTTTGACTCCCTCACCCTATCCACCAACAGCAAAAACTTAACCTTTTGACTCCCTCACCCTATCCACCAACAGCAAAAACTTAGCCATTTAACCCCTCACCCTATCCACCAACTACAAAACTTAGCCATTTAACCCCTCACCCTATCCACCAACAGCAAAAACTTAACCTTTAACTCCCTCACCCTATCCACCACCTCCCTGCAGGAAGCTGGTAGACAGGGTGAGGAGGTCAAGGTGTTAACGCTTGGCTTTGCTAACATGATCGACAGTGCAAGATGCTGGTGGACAGGGTGCGGGAGTCAATGGACAGGGTGCGGGAGTCAAAGGGTTAAATCTTACCCTGGACAACATTTTACTGCGGGTTGGGTGGCTTGGTGGCTTAGAGCCTTGAACTCTAGGCATGATGTCTCGAGTTCAATCCCGAACCCATCCCCCAAAACATAATAAAACCGGCATGTTCTCTGCTCAAATTAACACTTCAATCGTTCTAGTGGTGTGATCTTCCCCCATTGTACTCAGCTTCAGACACTCTTTCTCTCCAGGTTTCTAAATTAAAACTATCAAGTGTTGGCCAGCGTTCTTTTGCTGTTTTCAGAACCTTCTTGCCTGGAATAGACTGTCACTCCTTCTTCGCCTAACACCTACACTTTCTGCTTTTAAATCCAATTTAAAATCCCGCCTCTTCTCCCGAGAATAAAGTCATCGACTATCTCTTTCCCCCAGTTTGGGTTGGTCTTTTTGTGTATATTAAGTGTAGCTTTGCGTTGATCGCTTGCGTGTGTCTGGAGCGTGAGTGCGCTTTGGTTTGAATTATAAAGATATATCATCATCATCATCATCATCATCATCAGGTGCCCTGCCGCATAGCGTTGGCGATCATGGACTTCCAACCATCTCTATCTCTCGTTGCCCCCAGCATCTCCCCCATCCTCTTCATCCCCAGCCACTCTGCAAGTCCGTCCAGCATTCTCTCCCTGGTCTACCTTGGTGCTCTCTTTCCCTCCAGCTTTCCCGTTGTGACCAGGTGCTCCAAATCCCCCTTCCTCATAAAATGGCCTATAAATGTTGCTTGTCTTTTCCTAATCTTCCTTATGAGTGATCTACTTGTGTCTGCCTCCATCAAGACTGTATCGTTTGTTTTCAAGATAAAGATAAAGATATAGAGTCACATAAATACAGCAATCAGTATCACTGTCATTATCATTATCTTCGACATTATCATTATCTTCGTGAGTGTTTATGTTTAGTATTTGTTTTGCTATGTTTAACCCTTGGACTCCCTCACCCTATCCAACAACTGCACAAAGTTAACCCTTTGACTCCCTCACCCTATCCAACAACTGCACAAAGTTAATCCTTTGACTCCCTCACCCTATCCAACGACTGCACAAAGTTAACCCTTTGACTCCCTCACCCTATCCAACAACTGCACAAAGTTAACCCTTTGACTCCCGCACCCTATCCAACAACTGCAAAAACTTGACCATTTGATTCTCTCACAGGAAGCTGGTGGAGAGGGTGCAAAAATCAAAGGGTTAGGGATCCCCTGTCTTCACCCGCCTGTGTCACTGTCCATTCTCCACTCATTTCAGCTCTCTAACAAATGTGTAAACCCACAGAAATTCAGATCACCATGAGATTGTTTTAATAGCGATACACTGTTTTTTCCCCATTTGTACAGCGCGAACGGTCTACATGTATGTTGAAAGGATGCTTAGTGCACTTGACATTGTAACAGATCATTGTTTCCCATGTAGAAGTGATCAAATCCAACACAGTTTGCGCTACCCATTCAGCTAGCATTGACGCAGCCACAAAGCATGTTCTGAGCTTACCACTTTATGCTTTGTGGCTGCGTCTATGCTGCTGATGGTAGGCAAATGTGTTGGTTTGAATTACATGGGAGTATCCGTG
>JAPXFY010000015.1:79344586-79347086 GCA_030674185.1 Monoplex corrugatus
TCCTTCCAAACACCACTATATTGGGAAACATCGACATGGGAGCGACGCTTTGAAACTAGAGAGGGGAAAGGAGGTGGGTGGGGTGGGTGGACTGAGATAAAGGCAGACAGGAAAGCAGTGTGTGGGCAGTGGTCTGTGTTTAAAACATTGTCTGCACACATTTGACGGCTGCAGGGTCTGACAAAAGCAGACTGTACGGTGATAAATGACTGCTGCTTAGATTACAACAACGTGCTAACGTGAGAAATGAGGGCTTAAGTCTGTCTACTTGGGTGACTGGTTCATTGCCTTGCTTATTTTTAACTTTTGATCACTGGCAAAGGTAAAAGCGCTACTGTGTTCATTTTGATGTATTTTCTGTGTCTTTGTCTCTGTCTGTCTGTCTGTCTGTTATGTCTGTCTGTCATAAATACAGAGACAGTCTATCAAATTGTACGCAAAGTTTCTTCATTTCTGTCGTTGTCTGCTCGTCTCTCTGTCTTTCTTTTTTAAACATTTATTGCGTTCCATATCCACTTCAACACATACACATGCAAATCTGTACAGACAGACAGACACCAGCACCCTTAATCATAACACACACACCACACACACACACACACACACACACACACACACACACACACACACACACACACCACCACCACACACACACACACACGCACACTCACAAATACACACACACATACACATGTACGCACACACACAGACATATATATATATATGTATATGTATATAATTATAGAGATAGATAGGATACATAGATACATACATACATACATACATAGATGGATAGATAGATAGATAGATAGACAAATAGACAGATAGATAGATAGATAGATAAGATAGATGGATAGATAGATAGATAGATAGATAGATAGATAATAGATAGACAGATAGATAGATAGATAGACAGATAAAGAGAGACAGAAAGACAAACAGACAGCGAAGCAGAGATAAACAGAAAGAGAAAGACAGAGATAGAGACAAAGAGAGAGAGAGAGGGAGAGAGAGAGAGAGAGTAAGAGAGAGACAAAGAGAGAGAGAGAGAGAGAAGAAAAGAGAAAGAGAGAGAGAGAGAGAAATACAGAGAACATGTGAGCATGCGTGTGGACGCTTGTGTCTATGTGGGTGTCTATCTGTCTGTTCGAACATGCAAACGTGAGAGGCTTGTGGCGTTGAAAATAAACATTCCACTCCCGAGTCTTTTCAACTGGAAGAGACAGATGACAGACCTGATGGGCAGTCTGCTACACAGGCCAGTGAAAGGGACGACCCACTTTGATTCCCAGCACGTGCTTCCAGTACAGCTAATTATGTCTACTCCAACACCTCCAGTGTCTCATCACATTAAAGCTTTGTCACCCAAAAGGCCAATGTTTCTGACTGATGAACTGGAACAAGCTTTTCTTTCAGAATTACAGTAATGTTTCCCTTTATAATATGAATCAAAGGACATAACTCTTAGGAATTATCTCCCATGTATTATAGAACTAAGGACGTAACTCTTAGGAATTATCTCCCGTGTATTATAGAACTTCTCAAATCTAACACAGTTTGCGCTACCCAGTCAGCTAGCATAGAAGCAGATACAGAGCACAAAAACAGTAAACTCAGAACACTCCTCAAAAAAGGAGCGCCCAAGCCTACCTTTATACTCTGCAACTACCCTACACACAACTATGAGAGAGGAGAGAAATACATACAATATGTTGGTCTTATGTTCAAGATTGACATAGTCTTTTATTCTTGAACTGACCAAACACACACACATAGACAAGACAGAACATATACAGGGTTGTTTCCAAGGCATATAGGTAATAACTTAATGTTTCCCTTTAATTCATATCTCACCCTGATCATTTTCAGTCTCTGAAGACTGTACCATAACATTCTGTTGGAATCAATTCCATACGCACTGATGCTATATATCTCTTAAGATGGAGAGGTTAAAAAATATCACAAGAATCTACACAGACATTTAGCCTGTACCCATACATAATATGCAATACATGATTGAGCACACATACATAATTATATATATACACACAAACAACATATGATAAGGCAGAATCAGCTTTCCTCCCTCTGTCTGTCCCTCCCTCCTTTTCTCTCTCTTTTCTTTCTCTCTTTCTCTCTCCCTTCCCCCCTCTCTCTGTGTCTTTCACGCATGTGTATAATTTTAAGGCCCTTAAATAAGGAGCTATGGCCTGTTATAATCATCCACTGTCCACTTCCCAGTGTTCAGTCTCCGTCTGTCTGTCTGTCTGTCTGTCTGTCTGTCTGTCTGTTTCCTTCACACACACACACACACACACACACACACACACACACACACACACACACACACACACGCACATACACACACACGCACACATACACGCACGCACATACACACACACGCGCACGCACGCACATGCATGCACCACCACACACACACACACACAACACACGCACGCACATACACACACACAGCGCGCACACACGCGCGCCACACACA
>JAPXFY010000015.1:79352086-79354586 GCA_030674185.1 Monoplex corrugatus
CACACACACACACACACACACACACACATAGAAGAACAAAAAAACCCCAGACCTGATGGCGGGTTTCTTACCCATCAGAACGACACAGGCAACTCACTTTATTTCTAGCACGTGCTTCCAGCAGCACTAATAATGGCCATTCCACCACTCCCCACGTGTGGTCTGATGAAATCAGGCTCTGTCACGGACTGGGGAAAGACGTCTCCAAAATAAGCAGCCGGCACGATCCATGGAACTAGTCTTTATTGTTGGGGACTGGTTTCCCCTTCCCTTTCCTTCCACCCCCCATCTCTTCTACCCCCTTTCCACATCTTTTGGTTCAGTTATTTGACTCTGACGTTTACCGTACAGGAAGATGTATTATCTAGTTTCGTAGAGTGTAAGGCCAGACACATCGTGCGTATGCAAGACACGCGTCTCCCGAAGAGACTGCTCTATGGTGAGCTAGCACACGGCATACGCTCGCGAGGAAGGCCAAAGCTGCGCTTCAAGGAAAACTTCGGTATCGACACCAAGACATGGGAGGCCCTTACACAAGACCGCTCATCATGGAGAAGCTGCGTTGGCGAAGGTGCCGCCTCCTACGAACAAAGCAGGATCAGTGGAGCACAAAAGAAACGAGAGCTGCGTAAATCCCGAGCCAACTCCGAAGTCCACAATCCAGCAGAACACATGTTTCATCTGCGGCCGAGCCTTCCGCGCACGAAGCGGCCTCATCAGTCACAGCCAGACACATGAATCGTGATGATCCTTGGTCATCGTCGATCACGACGGACGAACAACAACAGAGTGTAAGAGACTCTTTCTTCTCTCTTTTTAACGAATGTTTTGGGCTTCAAACCGCAAACTCTATGAGCATGTGCAAATATCAGTTTCAGTTTCAATTTCAATTTCTCAAGATGACGTCTCCACGCATGGAATGAATTCCATATGCACTAACGTCACAGATGCCATGTGATGGAGAAGATCCAGAACGATCACGGCACACGCCTTAAGCCTGCACATAGACCCACGAGTTGACCAGGTCCTCAGAGCCTACCTAGATAGTTCCATAACCCTGAGGTCAGGGAAGTGAGGTGGTACAGACCTCAACTTTATCCCAGGGCCAGCATCACGAGGGCGGCGCCCATCCCCTCTTCCTCACTTCAAATTCACATTCATATTCACATTTTTTACCAAGTCTTCAGAAAGGCAAGAAGGCTAATTAGTCTTTAAGGGGTGGGACCTAGGAAATCAACCTAACTCTCCAATGTTTCATACCTAGCCAGCCGGGCAATGCCCTGCTCTGCACGATTTTCAACTGCCGTGAGATCATTAGCATGCACAGCCAGAAGGCACATGAGTCCAACTGGTTTTTCATCCCTTTCCGAAGGCCCAGATATTCAGTCTGATTTTCTGGTCAAACTGAGTAGAAAAGTCAAGGCCTGTATGGGGACCTCAAGTTTAGATGTTGGCAGGCGACTGTCTGAACCATTCTGCCGCTCTTCTCTTCAGGCAAATATCAACGTGGGAGCAACGCCTTGAGACGGGAGAGAGTGGAGGAGGGGGAGAGGGATAGGTCTGAGATAAAAGCAGGATGGAAAGCAGTGTGTGGGCAGTGGTCAGTGTTTAAACATTGTCTGCATAGACGGATGGCTGCAAGGTCTTGACAAAAGAGGACTGTACACTGACAAATGACCACAGTTCAGATTACAACAACGCGCCATCGCAAATGATGAGGGTTTTAACTTCGTCATTTGAGACAACTGGTTCATTCCTGGCTTGCTTTTAACCCTTTGACTCCCGCACCCTGTCCACCAACATCCTGCATTGTAAACCATGGTAGCAGAGCAAAACCCTTACCCCTTGATTCCATACCATATCCACCAGCTTCCTGGAGGAAACTGGTGGATAAGGTGAGGGAAGGAAGCTGGTAGATAGAGTGAAAGAGTCAAAGGGTTAAGTGTTTTGCAGTCGGTGGATAGGGTGCTAGAGTGAAAGGGTTAAACAGAAGAATACCAGCAACAGCAATGACCAAGTGTTGTTCCAAGCAAGTTCTTCCAATGAAGACCTTTCGTTTCCAAGTGGATGAAACCTCAACATGTAATTTTCTAAAATGTACACGATGGAAGAGAGAAGCCAGAACAACCACGTTACTTCTACACCTTGCTTTCTTCTCCCCCACTTGCTCCAAAGACAAAAAAATATGTGAAACCTTTCTATTTGACAGTACAAAAGCCCAGCTGTGATTTTATCATCATCATACACAGCAGTGGCAGACATGACCTACTTTTATTCCAGTATCTTGCTCCCAGTGTACCAGTTCTTCCCCCCCCCCAAAAAAAAAAAAAAAAAATCAGCAGATCAGATTCTCTCAACAGGTCTCTTTCAAAATATGTTCGGGATAAGATCACATGGAGAAAATAATTGTACATTTGCAATCTCCTTCCCTATCTTTCCTTTCCCTCAAAAAGAAAAAGAAGGAAAAGAAGAAAAGAAAAGAAAAAAGAAGAGAGGAAGA
>JAPXFY010000015.1:79359586-79362086 GCA_030674185.1 Monoplex corrugatus
CTCTGTGTGTGTGTGCGCGCGCGGTGTGTCTGTGTGTGCGTGGGGCATGTATGTTGTAAGCTTGTGCCATACAAGCAAAGAATTCCACGCCCTAAATTCCTCCAGTTGGAAGAGACAGACAACAGACCTGAGGCAACCTTTGACCCTCACTACTGACACGAGACACCCACTTTGACTTGTAGCACGTGCTCCCAGTAAAAAGTTATCATGTCCACTCCAGCACACACCTCTGTCTGATCACATCAGACTCTCTCACCCTTTGGGAACCAGGTCTCTGAATAACAAGCTAGCACGCATGTGGAATATTTCGTTTTTAAATCATTGGCGGGCCCAACTTGAATGTCCACTACTCAAAAGCATTCTGAGATGTTGTTACAAACTTGTGACCCTCAGCCATGAAATGAGCCGTTTGTCGTTTCACGATGTTTGCCGCTAGCAGCTGAATTAAGAGGTGGGGATGCCTCAGGACTCGGGTTGTAGATTTTGATTTAAAATGACAATTTAACTTTTCGTGCACATGATGCTACGCGTCAATTCTTGATATTGTGATTTCTCTTTGTCGAAAAGTAAATTGAAAACACCGACCAGACCAACAGTTTTGAGGCTTTTTTTGTAGGAGAAAAAAGAATCACAAGTCACAATGGCTGTTTTCAAAAACCTTTTTATCTCTTCAGTCTCAGAATGGCTGTTTTAAAAGTCGATTATTCCTTCAGTATCTATACTTGATCAATGAGATCACACATTACATGTTATTGACAAACATGCAAAATTTCATGAAAATGAGTCTTAGTTGTTGAAAAAAGATTGCTGAATCTATTGCTTGGTTTTCTTTGAGGTTGATTTTGTTTTTGTTGCTGTTGTTGTTTTTTCAAAATGGTGAATCATAAAGGTACCATCTTTCAAAGCCCATATCTCAGAACGGAAACGCCCGATTTTACTATGGGTTTCGCCGTTAGAAAGAGCACACAATTTTACATTTACATTTTTGCTTATCGGAAATTTACCGTCTGGTTACAAGTGACCGATTGCATGGTAGAAGACCACAAATAATCAACGAGAACTAATCCTTTAAAAATTGACAGCAATAATTGCTCTTCCCACACTCCACTAGATATTGGGTGGTGGCATAGTTGAAATGATAAACCAAGGTCCCACGAGCAGCATGCACTTCACACGCGTTAAAAATCCCAAGGCAACATTCCATAGAGAAATCCAATTTCACAGATAACATAAATACAGGTATATGCAGTTTAAAAACTTGCCGTCAAAGAATTTCGACATCCTTTCTTAAGACAGAGCGATCGTTATTTTATGCTAAAAAAAAAAAAAAGAGCGATCAGTATTTTATGCTCAAAAAAGAACAATTGATATTTTATGCATAAAAACGTTGTTGCTTTTTAGTGGAAAAAAAAGAAAACGAATCCAATCTAATTCAATCTAACCCATCCCAATCTAGTCCAAATAACCAATTGTCTTTGATGTATATATATGTACACACATACACATGTCATTTACATGTAACCAAGATTATTCCAGTGGTAGGCTGATAAAATCATCATTATCATCATCAGGTGCCCTGCCGCATGGCGTTGGCGATCATGGACTTCCATCGGTCTCTATCTCTCGTTGCCCCCAGCATCTCCCCCACCCTCCTCGTCCCCAGCCACTCTGCAAGTCCGTCCAGCATTTTCTCCCTGGGTCTACCCGGTGCTCTCCTTCCCTCCAGCTTTCCCGTTGTGACCAGGTGCTCCAAATCCCCCTTCCTCATAAAATGGCCTATAAATGTTGCCTGTCTTTTCCTAATCTTCCTTATGAGTGATCTACTTGTGTCTGCCTCCATCAAGACTGTATCGTTTGTTTTCTTTGCTGTCCATGGAACTCTCAACATTCTTATCAAAAACCACATCTCGGCTGCCTCAATCTTGCTCTGGCTTTGCTTGCTGACTGTCCACGCCTCACATCCGTATAACAGTATTAGTTCTACATAGCATTCAAGGACTCTCCTCCTGATGTTAATTGATAGGCATTTGTTGGTAAGAATGCTTGTCATCTTCTTGAATGCTGTTTTGGCTTGGCCGATTCTGCCGGCTATTTCCGATGTGCATCTGCCGTCTGATGAAATGACCGTTCCCAGGTATTTGAACTTATCAACCTGTGTCAAGGTTGTGCCATTTGCTGTTATTTTGCATGAGGGGATAAAATACCAGTATAAAATATAGACTAGGTAAAACATAGTCTAGGTAGGGCCTCAGGACCTGGCCAGCTCTTGGGTTTATGTGCAGACTTAGGGCATGTCCCACGGTCACCATACACGCGGCACCTTTGACGTTAGTGCAAATGGAATTCGTTCCGAGCGCGGAGACGTCATCTTGAAAGACAGAAACTGGAACTGTGCACGAGTGGTCTGGGTATACCGCCCACAGTGTGCAAATATTGCTTCAAAGTCTGCATACTCCTTTTTCAGTGCACAAAAAGTAACTTCATTAAAAGGACTTTTTAA
>JAPXFY010000015.1:79369586-79372086 GCA_030674185.1 Monoplex corrugatus
GAAGAATGTTGAGAGTTCCATGGACAGCAAAGAAAACAAACGAGACAGTCTTGATGGAGGCAGACCGAAGTAGATCACTCATAAGGAAGATTAGGAAAAGACAAGCAACATTTATAGGCCATTTTGTGAGGAAGGGGATTTGGAGCACCTGTCACAACGGGAAGACTGGAGGGAAAGAGAGCACCGGGTAGACCCAGGGAGAGAATGCTGGACGGACTTGCAGAGTGGCTGGGAATGAGGAGGGTAGGGGAGATGCTGGGGGCAACGAGAGATAGAGATGGTTGGAAGTCATGGTCGCCAACGCCATGTGGCAGGGCACCTGATGATGATGATGATACACTTGCGATGACCCAAACTCAAGGGTACACTACACACATAAACTTGAAAGGGGAGGGGGCAGGAGGGGAGTAGGACAAAAGAGTAACCACATAGAAGGGGACATCACTTGTGAACAAAAACTGATGTCTTCAAGTTAGACTTGAAGGAAGACAGAGCATGTGGCTGTCAAGTAGATGGGGGAAACTGCTTGACCTTGTCTGTGTCACAGAAATGTAAAATATTATTTGATTTCTGATATAGTACAGGGAACTTTCCTTATTGTGTTTTTAACGAGCTCTCCTGAACGTCTGCCATGTTGCCAGAGGGTCTGAACAATAACAAGACAGTACTGACTACGTCATTAAAAACTGCTGGAGCTGCTAAACCACATATTCGACAGTAGTGAGTTTGACCTTAAAACAGCTCACAGAGTTGACAGTAGTCAGTCTGACTTTAAAGACAGCTCACAGACTCAACATTAGTGAATCTGACTCTGAAGAAAGCTCACAAACGTGCCACTAGTGAGTTTGATTTTAAAAACAGTTCACAAACGTGACAGTATAGTTGTTTGATTTGACATCTAGAAAATCTCACAAACGTGAAGTAGTGAGTTTGACTCTAAAAATCTCACAAACGTGACAGTAGTGAGTTTGACTCTAAAAATCTCACAATCGTGACAGTAGTGAGTTTGACTCTAAAAATCTCACAAACGTGACAGTAGAGAGTTTGACTTTAAAAGCCAGCTCATAACCTTAATAGTAGTGACTTTTACTTTAAAAGCAGCTCACAAACTCGACAGTAGCGAGTTTGACTTTAAAAACAGCTCACAAACCTGACAGTAGCGAGTTTGACTTTAAAAACAGCTCACAACCTTAAAGTAGTGAGTTTGACTTTAAAAGCCAGCTCACAAACTTATAGTAGTGACTTTACTTTAAAACAGCTCACAAACTGGCAGTAGTGAGTTTGACTTTAAAAACAGCTCACAAACCTGACAGTAGTGAGTTTGACTTTAAAAGCAACTCACAAATATGGCAGTAGTGAGTTTGACTTTAAAACAGCTCACAAATGGCATAGTGAGTTTGACTTTAAAACAGCTCACAAATATGGCAGTAGTGAGTTGAATAAAAACAGATCACAAACTTGAGTAGTGAGTTTGACTTTAAAAGCAACTCACAAATATGGCAGTAGTGAGTTATAGACTATTTAAAAGCAAGCTCACAAAAAGGCAAGTAGTGAGTTTGACTTTAAAAACAGCTCACAAAATGGCAGTAGCGAGTTTAACTTTTAAAAACAGCTCACAAATGTGACAGTAACGAGTTTAACTTTTAAAAACGCTCACAAATGTGACAGTAACGAGTTTAACTTTAAAAACAGCTCACAAATGTGGCAGTAACGAGTTTAACTTTAAAAACAGCTCACAAATGTGACAGTAACGAGTTTAACTTTAAAAACAGCTCACAAATGTGACAGTAGTGAGTTTGACATATGAAACAACTCACAAACTTGACAATAGTGCATTAGATTTTAAAATCAGCTCACCAACTTGATAATAGTGCGTTTGATTTTAAAAACAGCTCACCAACTTAACAGCAGTGATTTATGTTGACCTTAAAAAGAGCTGGATCTGATGAATCACAAATGTGACACTTATGACGAGCTGGGCCTGATAAATGCAAACTTTGGACAATAATGACAACTTTAAAAACAACGGGACCTGCCAAATGCAAGGTTCAGGTTCATATCACGTACAGTCCCAGCCGACTACTAGAGCCAAATCAGGGCTAACATCACGTCAAAAATGACAAATGCAAACTGTAACAGTGGTGAAGAGAACTTTAAAAACAACCGGAAGTGATTAAATCACAAACTTGACAAGCGTGATTTTTTTCTGTTTTCAAAAAACTCATATATTTTTCATGTTAGAAGATATAGACTGAAACCCAAGTACTCCATATTCTGTATTCTGTATGGAAGAAAGGTACCCACTGGACCTGGCTGGTTCGCTCAGGGAAGGGGACCAACTCGTCACCTCCTAAGCGAACTCCCAGTGACTCTCGTTCATATTTGTGACCCTCCACCATGTAATAAGGTGCAAGATCAAGAAGAAGAAAAAGAAGAAGAAGAAGATGAGAAAGAGAGACAGAGACAGAGACAGAGAGAGAGAGAGACAGACAGACAGACA
>JAPXFY010000015.1:79374586-79387086 GCA_030674185.1 Monoplex corrugatus
CGTTATCATCACCATCGCTGTTATCATAAGTGAATTCTCCACTACCGCTATCATCACTACCATCAAATCATTATCATCATCATCATCTTCATCATCATCTTCAGCATCATCATCATCGTCGTCGTCATCATCATCATAGTCATCATCCTAGTAATCATTACCATCATCCTAGTCATCAACGTCATCATCTATTCTATTGATTGGTTGATTGCTTAATTGATTGTCAGTGAAGTTCGGGATGCTCTCCTCGGGGAGAGTACGTCGCCGCAACGCAGCGCCATCCGTTTTTCTCTATGCGTGTATTTCTGTTTAACTCTGAAAGCGGATTTTGTTCTATTTTGTTTTCCCTCCAGTAACAGCTCTTTCTTTACCGTAGCATCTTCAATAAGCGCCGAGTGGGCGTTTTATAAGGGATCTCAGTTTATAGTTTCATCGAAAGACTGGTACCTAAACTACCACTTAATATCTAGTGGAGGGGTCAGAACAAGACTGAGGCAGCTAAAACGTGGTTCCCGAGAAGAATGTTAATAGTTCCACGAACAACAAAGAAAACAAACGAGAGATAGAGACAAAAATACAAAAAAGAACATTATCGGAGAAGATTAGGAAAAGACCAGCAAAACTGCAAGATTAATATGACATTTTATGAGGCAAGAAGAATTTGAGCACGTGGTGAAAACATAAAAGCGGGTAAGATGGGGGGGGGGGGGGGGGGGGTGAAGCACCAAGTAGACCAAGGTGGAAAATATCAGACGATTTTATGGAGTGGATGAGGACAGAAAGGGTAGAAGGTATACTTGCAGCAACTAAAGATAACATCGCCATCCTTAATACTGCTATATCAACGTCGTATTTGTTGTCGTCATTTTGCAAATCAGTGTCGACATTGCTTTCATAAAAATGGTTGTTGGTATCATCTTTACATTTATTGACAAGCCACACAAGAGCGTGCACGTGTGTGTGTGTGTGCGCGCGCACACACACACACACACACATATATATATATATATATGGTAGAAAGAAACTCTAGGGAGAGCTAGACAACAGAAGGTCTTCAGAGAAGTAACCCCCTTTAGACAAGTGTTTCGGCCCTGAATTCCTTACACTCTCGGGGGGCCGGGCCACATCCAGGTCATGACTCCTGGATGCCCTTCTGCTGTTGTCTATTTTTTTTTTTTTTTTTCCCACGCCGGGGATCGAACCTGGGCGATTCTGCGCTTCAGAACTGCGGTACGCGGTTTTACCAATGTGCTAACGGGGCACACATCATCTGTAGGGAATTTAATCCTTATGAAGTTCACTTTTTTGGTTCCTCCTTGCCCAGATCCAGCTTGAGCTCCTTTCTGCTGCCTCTGCCATCGCTTTAAGGGCTCTAGTCCTCTTCTTCCCAGAAATGGCGAGTTGTTTCATGAGATCATAAGCGGAGGTGCCCACAAACCCTCTTGCCCCGACCTCTATGGCGAAGATTTTGACCCGCAGACCTGCTTTCTTCAGGGTGCTGGCAAGACCGGCGTATTTTTCGGTCTTGTAGATATGTGCTTCTTCCATTCTGCTTTCGTATGGCACAGTGAGTTCTATCAGAATCACTTGTTTCGAGGAGTCAGAGTGGAGAGCGATGTCTGGTCTCATGCCTGTCTTGCTGATGACATCTGGGTAATTTCTCCACTCTGGGAGGTCTGCTGTACACTCCCAGTCGACTGCTCCATCCAGAAGACCCTTTGGCAATGTGCTGGTTGTCATAGCCCTTTCGGGCCAGACCTGTTTCCCTCCTGCTTTGTAGAACGTTGTCATAGCAATTGGTGCGTTTGGGGTCATGGTTTTTTCGCTAACCACATCTGTGATCACTTTCAGAACTTGGTTGTGCCTCCATGTATACCTTCCTTGGGCTAGCGCTACTTTGCAAGAGCTTAGGACATGTTCCACTGTTTGTTTCTTCTGACAGAGCGGACATGCTGGGTCGTCTGCTTTCCCCCATTTCACTAAGTTTGCATTCGAGGGGAGCAGGTCATATACAGATCTGAGGAGGAAGCTTATCCTTAGAGGAGCCATGTGCCACATATCGTTCCAGCTGAGACTTCTTTGGAGTGCACTGTCCCATGTTGTCCATTGCCCCTGTTGACCTTGCTGGACTGCCTTCTGCACTCTTTTGACATCTTCTTCTTCCTTCAACTCCTGTATGATCATGTCTCTTTTTTCCTTCCCTTTGGCTTTGGACCACCACTGCATTTTTGTTGCTCCCAGTCCCTGTCTGTTGGTTTGCGTGTGTCCAATTATTTCTTTGATGCTGAGGTTTCTCTTGGCATTGTTTACAGCCTCTTGGACTTTCCACTTTCTGCCAGTTCTCAGCTTTGGATGAACTGCTCTCACGATATTGTCCTCCGATTCCTCCAGCATGCTCAACAGTCTTGCTTTTCCAACTTTGTATTCCTCCACTATGGATTTCAGAGGTAGCTTCAGCATTGCTTGACGACAGTAGAATGCAACATCAGTGAGACCAGGTGGGACACCGAGCCATTTTCTTGTGTATTTGTTGATTTTGGCTTCCATTGCTTCGACTGTGCTGGTGCAAATGTCATAGATTAGCAGTGGCCACAGCAGCTTTGGTATCAGCATGAACTGTAGACACCAGACTTTGTATTTGCCTGGCAGTCCGCAGTTATCTATTTTCTTCAGGCCTTCTTCTGCTGTTTGCTTGGTTTCACATCCCCTTTGTGTGTCTTTCAGGGAGTCATCATACCATCTTCCGAGACTTTTTACTGGCTCTTCTGTGACAGTGGGGATGGCTTGGTTGGCTACCATGAATTTGACTGAATCTGCCACTTTTCCTTTTCGCAGTGAGAGACTTCGGGATTTCTTAGGTTTGAACCTCATTCTTGAAGAGGCCACCAGCTCATCCAGCTGCTTTAAGATTTGGTGTGTCTCTTCCTCATCCGTGGACAAGACTGTTGTGTCATCCATGAAAGCTTTCAGAGGAGGCATCTGGTATCCATCTCCCAGATTCACTGGACCTGAACTCTTCATTGCAGCTTTCAAGATGACTTCCATTGCCAACACGAACAGTATGGGAGAGATTGCACAGCCCATTGCAATGCCCACCTCTAGGTCTATCCAGTCCGTGGTGTATTCTTTGGTAGAGAACCGCATTGAGAACCCTTGGAAATACTTCCTCAGCATTGTTCGGATGTTTTCTGGGATGTGATACATTTCAAGAGCCAGCTGGATCATATCGTGTGGAACTGATCCATATGCATTCGCCAGATCAAGCCAAACTACGTCAATGTCTCTCTTCTCTGTTCTTGCTTTTTGGATGGCATCCCAAATCAACGTGGCATGTTCCAAGCATCCAGGCATTCCTGGTATGCCTCCCTTTTGGACTGACATATCCAGATACTTGTTTTCAGTCAGGTATTTTGTCAATCTTGCTGCCATAACAGAGAAGAAGATTTTCCCCTCGACGTTCAGAAGTGATATTGGCCTGAACTGATTGATGCTGCTGGAGTTCTGCTCCTTCGGAATGTACACTCCTTCAGCTCTCATCCATTGGTCGCTGATCTTCTGGTTCCTCCATGCTGATCGAATCATCTTGTGGAGCCACTCGAGCACTTTTGGGCATTTCTTGTAGAGCAGGTATGGTATTCCGTTTGGTCCAGGTGCTGACTTGGCTCTGGCTTTCTTTACTACGTTCTTCACTTCATCCAGTGTTGGTGGTTTGTTATTGAATTTTCCTTCTGGCGCTGCAGGCCAAACCAGATTTTGGATTTCAAGTGGTGCCTCGCGCTGAGAATCGGAATATGTTTCCCTGAGATGCTGCTCTAGGGTTTCCTTGCCCACTGTGAGAGTCCCTGATTTGGGTTGTTCAAACAGCTTTCTTGCAAAGTCAAAGGGATCTTTGAAGAAACGATCTTGAGTCTTCTTCTTTTTGCTCTTTCTTCGCCTTGCTGATTCCACTTTGCTGAGAGCATTGTGTTTGGCCTTCAGATCTTTCCAGAGTTCCAGGAGCCCTTGCTTCTCGAATTCTGAGGCAGTTTTCATTCGCTTTTTAAGCTTCCTTTTCTCCCTCCGGATGCTCTCCATCTGTTGCTGTCTTCTGGATTTCTGGGGAGGCGTTTTTGTCTTTGGCTGCTTCACTCCATAAGTGTCCCTGCAGATAGAGTATATGATGTCTCCGTATGTGTCAAGTTTGTGTTCCAGCGTACTGTTCCCTATTAGCGCATTCAGCTTAAGGACAAGTTCCTCATCTAATTTCTCCCATTGTTCCTTTGCACCGGCAGGCGGCAAATTGAGTTTTCCACGTTTGGCATTAAGAGCTTGTGCAAAATCCGCATCAGAACCGTCAGCGTGGATGTCCTTGGCACTATGGTTTAATTCCTGGCCTTGGTCATCCAACGTCTCACCTGCTATCGCAGTGCGCTGCTGCTGGTTCGTATGTGTCTTCAAACAGCCCATTTTTGTCCTGTGGATCTTCATGCCGCGTTTGGTGGTGAATCTCCTTCCACACGCACACGGAAATTCCAACTGGTCATCAATCATGGTCCGTTGTGCGTTTCCAGTCGTGATGGAGTCAGTGCCGATGGATTCATCATTCTCTCCCCCTTTCGGTGAATCCTGGGAGCATCTTTCATTTGGAAAACTCGTGGCATGTTATCAAAGGCAAGGTGGGAAGCCAACCCACAAAGCCCGCAGATCTAGTCTTTCCCAGTGTCCTTCGGTCTTTCCCGAATGTCCTCCGAACTATTCCCGGAAGTCAATGGACTGACCATGTGCAGGTAGAAAGAAACTCTAGGGAGAGCTAGACAACAGAAGGTCTTCAGAGAAGTAACCCCCTTTAGACAAGTGTTTCGGCCCTGAATTCCTTACACTCTCGGGGGGCCGGGCCACATCCAGGTCATGACTCCTGGATGCCCTTCTGCTGTTGTCTATTTTTTTTTTTTTTTTCCCACGCCGGGGATCGAACCTGGGCGATTCTGCGCTTCAGAACTGCGGTACGCGGTTTTACCAATGTGCTAAACAGATACAGAGACAGACAGATGGGCAGCAGAGCAGATTTTAATATTGTGATCTGGGATTGAATTCGAGTCATCAGATCGTAAGTCACTGGCTCTATCAAAAGGACCAACCAGCCCAGTTTAAAAAAAAAAAAATATATATATATATATATATATATATATATATATATATATATATATATAGGGAGAAAGAGAGAGAGAGAGAGAGAGAGAGAGAGAGAGAGACATACACACACATCCACCCATCCACACACACACACACACACACAACACACACACACACACACACACACACACACACACACACACACACACACACACACACACACACTCACACACACACACACACACATACACACGCACAGTCAGACGCTCATTGTCAGACACACATACTATGTCACCTGTCATTCATACGATGTGTAAGCATACATCATACACACACGCGCGCGCGCGCACACCCACCTACAAATACATGCTCATGCACACATACACAAATATACACACATGCAAACAAACAAACAAACAAACACAGACACATATACACACAGACACACAGACATACATACACACACACACACCCACACACACACACACACACACACACACCACACACACCACAGGCAGCCATATATCATCTTCCTATTTCAGAGACACACACCACTTAATGCCGTTGTAAATCAATCCATTTTCCATTTAAAAGTTTGGAGTTTAGAAATTGTTCAGTAGGGATTCACCACACTAGGACAATGCCGGATGCATTTCATCCAAATCTGCTAGCAATTATCTGGAAGAGCCTCTATGTCTGCGTAAATCTATGCCCTGGCACAGTCATGAAAATGGAGAATGAGGGAGAGAGAGAGAGAGAGAGAGAGAGAGAGAGAGAGAGAGAGAGAGAGAGAGAGAGAGTGAGAGACAGACAGAGAGAGACAGACAGACAGACAGATAGATAGACAGACAGAGAGAGAGAGACAGAGAGAGAGAGTGAGAGACAGAGAGAGACAGACAGACAGATAGATAGACAGACAGACAGAGAGACAGAGAGAGAGAGAGACAGAGAGAGAGAGAGAGAGAAAGAGAGAGAGAGAGAGACAATGACAATGACAATGACAATGATGCTTTATTTTCCAACGGTAAAAGCTATTGGCTAGAAGCCGTTGTTCAAACTTGCCGTTGCTATTCTATACACATGACATTTGTTTACAGTAACAAGTACAGCTTAAGGAAAATACATGTTGAATGCTAAAATTAAGATAACATTACAATGAAATCAAGAAACGTACACAGTCAGCACTTAGATATAGATAGATAGATAGATAGATAGATAGATAGATAGATAGATAGATAGATAGAGAGAAAGACAGAGAGAGACAGAGACAGACAGAGAGAGAGAGAGAATGAAAGAGAGAGAGAAAGAGAGAAAGAGAGAAGGGACCTTTGAAACACTAAGCTGAAAGAAGAAGAATGATGGCGGCATTCAGATGGGCAGCAGAGCAGATTTTAATATTGTGATCTGGGATTGAATTCGAGTCATCAGATCGTAAGTCACTGGCTCTATCAAAAGGACCAACCAGCCCAGTTTAAAAAAAATTAGAAACAGGAGAAACAAAATGTAAAAAAAACAACCCAAAAAATCAAGAATGAGATTGTGGACGGCAGTACTCAAAAAAATCGACGTAATAAATAGTAAACATAAATGTATACGTATGTATGTATGTATGTATGTGTATGCATGTATGTATGTATGTATGTATGTATGTATGTATGTATGTATGTATGTGTGTATGTATGTATGTATGTATGTATGTGTGTATGTATGTATGTATGTATGCATGTATATTTGTATGTTTGTATTATGTATGTATGTATGTGTGTATGTATGTATATATGTGTATGTATGTATTTATGAATGTATGTATGTATGTATGTATGTATGTATGTATGTATGTATGTGTGTGTCTGTCTATCTATCTGTCGATCTATATCTAAATGTCTATCTATCTATCTGTATCTGTCTATTTGTCTGTCTGTCTGTCTGTCTCTATGTATATACATATATATATATATATATACATATACATACATTCATACATATATACATACACATGTATGTCTATATGTATATGTATATATATATATATATATGTATATATATATATATATATATATATATGTGTGTGTGTGTGTGTGTGTGTGTGTGTGTGTGTGTGTGTGTGTGCGTGTGTTAGCATGTCATCCTTACTTTATGTCAAAAATATTCTTAATGCATCTGAAATCATAAGAACGATCGATAGTGTTCTTTCATATACAATAAACGAGAAAAAAATGAACTAATACTCACTTTTGGACATGAATACTATTCACACTAAAATCATCCTCATTTGTGTTCGCACGTTAATGTAAACACTATATTCAAGTCCTGTGATGAGTACAGTATCCTTTTTATTCATGCAAAATTTATTATGAGAAGAAATGACAGCCAGGGTCTTTGTTTTCAAGAATACAAAATGCAGGTAGTTAGTGTTCAGCCCCCCAAGACACTGCAAAACTGATAATCCTGCTTTTCTTCTGTAGCTCTAGGGGCTGACAACCATCCACCAGCAATTGTCTCTACGTAACAATAGTGTGAAAGGGGAAATAAACACACCACCAGCAATTGTCTCTACGTAACAATAGTGTGAAAGGGGAAATAAACACACCACCAGCAATTGTCTCTACGTAACAATAGTGTGAAAGGGGAAATAAACACACCACCAGCAATTGTCTCTACGTAACAATAGTGTGAAAGGGGAAATAAACACAAACTTGGTATACATACAAGAAGTGACGGATGCTTCGTTTTCCCATCATCAGAAGGAAATCCAGTGAATAAAGTGAACACTGACTGATTTTCGATCACACGATCTCTCACGCTGATGGGATAGTATCCACAGCTCTTTGGATAATTTCAATGTTTATTCAGCTCATTCTTTGTGTGATCTCAATGCTTACTCAGGTTCTGGCTCAATCTTTGTATAATTTCAGGTTCTTGCTCAATCTTTGTATAATTTCAGGTTCTTGCTCAATCTTTGTATAATTTCAGGTTCTTGCTCAATCTTTGTATATTTTCAGGTTCTTGCTCAATCTTTGTATAATTTCAGGTTCTTGCTCAATCTTTGTATAATTTCAGTTTCTTGCTCAATCTTTGTATAATTTCACAGATTGTTCAGATTATTGCTAAGTTTTTGGGTAAGTTCAATGTTCACTCCAATAATTGTCCTCTCTCTGTGACATTCAGGCTTCAGGCAGCGTATAACACATTTCTTGATACTTATGTTTTTTCTTCAAATAAGCTTGCTTTTGCTTTGTGACTTGTATGGACGTAGATCACCAGAGAAAGGATACTATACTCCGCCTATTAATTAAAGATGGTGTCAGGAAGTTAAGAGTCCATATGCTTAAACACGGTAGTTCAGTAATTCCATATGATTTTAACACAGGACAGCAGTAATTTCATATTAACGCGGGAGTTCAGTAATCTGGTATGCTGTAAGACTAAAGATGTCATGTGATGGACAGAAATCCAACATAATCATGGCACAATCCGTAAGCCTGCACATGTCCTACGCGCTGGCATGGTCTACACGTCCTCTGTAACTGGTGTGTGATTTTTTTTCTTCAGTATTATCGTTCGTGATTGCAGATGGCGCAGGTGCTGGTTACACAGATGTCAACACAATGGTAAAATCTGCATACAGTGATTCAGCATGGGAAAACCCGGTTGAAGTTACAGCCAGCCACTCATAACTATGGGGGAACGGGGGACGGGGGGGCGGGGGGGGGAGACGGGGGAAGGCTGGATAGATTCAACAGTATGACCACAGATTTTTTTCAATGTTTCTAATTTTTAGCACCTAGTCTTCAATATCTCGAAGGTCTATTTCAAAACTTGAATAAATAAATAAATGAATACGTAAATAAAGGAATAAACAAATAAATAAATAATAACAAATAAATAGATAAATAAATAAATAAATAAATAAAAATAAGTAAATAGTAAATTAATAAATAAATGAATGAATGAATAAATAGATAAACACATACATACATACATACATACATACATACATACATACATACATACATACATACATACATACATACATACATAAGATAAATAAATAAATAATAAATAAAAAAAATAGATAAATAAATAAAAATAAATGAATAAATAAATAAATAAATACTTTTTCTCAATGTTCAATTGTTTACGAGCTTCTTAGTTTCCTTGTCAAAAACCCACTTATCGAGCTGAAACGTGGTTTAACAGCAAATCATAACAGATGAACTGGTTGTTTGTTTTTTTTCGTTGCATGTTAATTTATAAACTTTAAAATCTTAAGATGAGTTAGAACTTCGAAAAATGACAATTTAGTACTTTAGCCTGGTATTCCTATGTCACATCATTTTAAGTATATTCGGTAATAAGCTTACTGACAAAAGCGAGGCCTATACAAAAACATAGCAGAAATCTGACGACGATTTCTTGTTGTGAAACGATTCCATGTTATTATATACACCATCTATTGATGGGCAGCAGGTTTTATCAAAGCCAGTTGCTCCAATGGTCCAGCGCGAGCTTTGTCTAAACAGACGCCAAACTGTTCTGTTCAAAACACTCACTGATAAAGCCAACGCTATGCACAACTATAGTAGTCTGTTGATGATGCTGTATTGTGAAAGGGTCCCCTTTATATTCCTATTCATATATATTACCTGCTGACGGGTCAGCATCATTTTAAGAGAGACAGCTGTTTCACTTGTCATCAAAGGCCAACAAAAAGTAGGCCTACACCGCTGGTAATGTGATGACAGAACTGAACTGGGTCAGTAAGTTGCTGATGGTGTCAGCAGTCGCCACTCTTTTATGTGCCTGTTTCCAGGTCACGTCTTTTAGGTAAAAAAAAAAATGTGGGGGGAAAAAAAAAAAAAAACCAGAAGAAAAAGTGGGTGAAGGCTGTTTCATGTGCATAAGGTTGCTGGGGAAATAATAACGATGAAGGTGGCGACGACGACAACGACGATGATGGTGACGATAGTGACGATGATGATGGTGATGGTGATGATGATGATGATGATGCTGATGATGCTGCTGCTGCTGCTGCTGATGATAATTGTGCTAGTGATGATTGCGCTGGTGGTGGTAGTGGTGGTGGTGGTGGTTGTGGTGATGATGAAGATGACGAAGATAATAATAATAACAATAATAATAATGATAATGATAATAATAACAACAATAACAACAACAATAATAATAACAATAATAATAATAACACTACTACTGCTACTACTATTACTGCTGCTGCTGCTATCACTACTACTACTACTACAACTACTACTACTACTACTACTACTACTACAACCACCACCACCACCACCACCACCAGCAACAACAACAACAACATTTATGATAATGACTATTTTTACAATTTCACAGTTTCGAATTCAACAAGAACTCCAAAGGGTTTACGAAAGCGCAAAATGCCAGAGGCGGCATACGTAAAAGTACATGCATGTCAACCCTTACCCCTTATCCTCAAGGAGTGAGGTGGTAGCGACTAGATCTTCTATCTGCATCAGCTTTATGAAAGCTCCTAATTTTCTCTGCTTTGACGCTTTACCTTCCCCAAACTTAACATGGTCAGTACCCACTGGTAGTGGAGAAGACTGGGACAATATTGACAATTTTCAGTCCCTTGATCGTGATTCACATTCATATTGGATCATTTGATAGAGCCGTGGACTCACTGTTACATATGTGACCTCCCACCACGAAATAAGTCTTAACTAGCATTTTGGGCATTTTGAGATATACATATCACTGGAAAGTGTACATTCTGCTGATTATTTTGGCACTTGAATAAAGCTTGTACTCAAAAAAAGTAGAAGTTATGTATGTTTAAAGTCATTAAGTTGTATGATGGACATTTTGAGAAAATGGCTTCTAAAGTTTTTGTGTGCTCTCCTACACATTTTCCTTTAATTTCTTTAGTTGGTGGCTTTGACCCAGTTTGTTTCTAATTTTCGCTGTCATTATCTGAAAGGTGCACCAAAGAGCTTTCCATCAGTATATTACATGTGCGGGTACTGTACGGGTTACGGTTCATAATAAGAGACAAAAATAGGTACTTTTGGTAGAAAATTGCGTTCTTTCTGCTGCGATCAGTGCATTAAAATACCATTTTAAATTGATTAATAATATTTTTTCAAGAAAAACATTTCTGTGGAGGATAGATTACAGTCTACAGAAATCAATTTTGAGAAAAAATCAAAACACCCCAGATAGATCCTCAGTCACCTTTTCAGCTCCTAGTGCTGTTCGACTGACTGCGAGTTAAGACTGATTTCGTGGTGGGAGGTCACATATTGTTCTTTTTGTTTAAAACTCAGCCGACTACATAGAGCCATGTCAGGGCTATAACCCATTTCAAAGCATACGCAATACTTCAACAGCACAAAAAAGAAAAGAAAAATTAAGTATCAACATTAATGCATTCGTGCACATAATCTAAGGAGATGCCCCTGGCGTTGACCACTCTGTCCAATTTATCGCACATGGGATTAAAGAAAACATACCTGGATACAAATTTAAACATAACTAAGGACATTAAAATATATACAAAAAAGGTCTAAATTACCTAAGATTGCTTCCGCATACCTCATTTCACTAGAGACAGAAACACACTTAAATACATGTACCCAATTATCAATCCTAAGAGAAAGTATGTTAGACTTTATCAAACACATACAGTACAGGTGAATGGACCAGCAAATGATAGGAAGAAATGACAGAAAGCAAATGCACAAGGCAGAAACAAAGACAGTGACAGAAAAGAGGAAATTTCTGACACAGAATTTCCAGAAGGTGGGGATACTATTTATACTGAAAGACCCCCGGCATCTCCATGGGGAGAACTATGGACTCAAGATCTGATATCTTGGGTTCAGTCCTAGCCCGCATAATTAACCCTTTAACTCTCGCACCCTATCCACCAGCTGCAAAAACTTAACCCTTTGGCTACCTCACCTTTCCAATAGTTTCCTGCAGGAAACTGTTGGATGGTGTGAGGGAGTAAAAGGGTTAAGTTTTTGCTTTGCTAGTATGGTTGACAATGCAGAATGCTGGTGGACAGGGTGCGGGAGTCAAAGGGTAAAAACTGACACGCTCACTGTCCATCTTAACTTTTTGACTCCACGCACCCTGTCCACCAGCATCTAGCATTGCCTAGTACGCTAGCAAAACCAACAACTTAACCCTTTCATTCCTTCATCCTATTCCCCAGTTTCCTGCTGGAAGCTGGTGGATAGGGTGAGGGAACGAACGGGTTAATTTTTTTGCAGTTGGTGGGTATGGTGCGGGAGTCAAAAGGTTAATGTTTCCATCATTCGTGTCCCAGCGTAGTGTTCCATCCCTTCCCTACTTCCCCATTTCAAGACATTGCCAGCATATAGGGTTTT
>JAPXFY010000015.1:79394586-79397086 GCA_030674185.1 Monoplex corrugatus
TTTTTGTCTCTTTTTCTTCTAAAAAACCCATTTTTTTAGCCAAGTCAAACGATTATATCATTTCAATACTGTTACTGAAAAAGCACAAGAAGAGTAAGGGAAATAACAGAAAAAGAAAGGCAAACAGACTGACAGACAGACAGACAGACAGAAGATCAGACAGACAGACAGACAGATAGACAGACAGACAGACTGACAGACAGACAGACAGACAGACGGGCAGACGAACTGAACAATGATAGTGGTTTTGTTTGCCATTTATTCTGCAAGCACTTTTAGAAAAGGGCAAAGGAGGATATCATCTCCATCATCTATCACATATGAACAACAACAACAAGCACAACAACAAACCAACAGACAAACAAACTAACAAGCAAGCAAACAAACAAACAAACAGGGAATTGATGAAAGGCTAGAGAGCTATCCAGCCAGCTAGACAAAGATACACACATACATACATGCAGACAGAGAAATAGACAGACAAACAGCTACAGACAAACAGACATACACAGACAGAGGGACAGACAGCCAGGTAATACAGACAAACAGAAAAACAAAGATACATGCAGGCAAACAGAGAGACAGACAGACAGACAGACAAAAAGACAACGATATAGACAGACAGAGGGACAGACAGACAGACATACAGACAGATATACAGACAGACAGACAGACAGACAATAAGACAAAGATATAGACAGACAGAGGAACAGACAAACAAACAGACGACAGACAGACAAAAAGACAGACAAACAGACAGACAAAAAGACAAAGATATAGACAGACAGAGGAACAGACAAACAGACAGACAAACAGACAGACAAAAAGACAAAAAGACAAAGATATAGACAGACAGATGGACAGATACACAGACAGACAGACATAAGATAGACAGACAGACAAAAAGACAAAGATATAGACAGACAGATGGACAGATAAACAGACAGACAGACAGACATACAGATAAACATACAGACAGACAAAAAGACAGATAGACAGACAGACAGACAGACAGACAAAAAGACGAAAAGACAAAAAGACAAAAAAGACAAAGATATAGACAGACAGACGGACAGACAAACAGACAGACAGCACAATACAGTGTTCTGTAGGTCACATTTTGTTCTGCAAACACTTGGAGTAAAAAGAGACGTGTATACCTCTCACAAAAGGAAAGGGAGACAACAGGGAGAAAGAGGAAACCGATCATCAGACGGCCAGAAAGGTATCAAAGAAAGCACAAAAGAAAATCAGGAAATGAAAGAACGCTATTTCTAAATACAAATAATGCAACAATTGGGGAAAAAGGAGAAAACAAAGAAAGTAAGAATGAAAGAAACCAGAATGAAAAACAGAAAAGAAAGAAAGAAGTAAAGAAAGAAGAAAGTAAAGAAAGGTAAGAAAGAAGATGAAAGAAAGAAGAAAGAAGAAAGAAGGTAAGAAAGCAAGCAAGAAAAAAAAGGAAAAGAAAGGCGAAAGAAAGAAAACATAAAGAAAGTAAAATAGAAAGAACAGAAGAAATAAAAAAAGAAGAAGAAAGAAAAAAGAAAGAAAGAAGAGAAGAAAGAAAAGAAAGAAGAAAGAAAGAAAGAAAGAAAGAAAGAGAGAAAAGGAAAGAAGAGAAAAGAAAGAAAGAAGAAAGAATAGAAAAGAAAGAAGAAAGAAAGAAAGAAAGAAAGAGAAAGAAAGAAGAAAGAAAGAAAGAAAGAAAGAAAGAAAGAAAAAAGAAAGAAGAAAGAAAGAAAGAAAGAAAGAAAGAAAGAAAGAAAGAAAAAAGAAAAGAAGAAAGAAAGAAAGAAAGAAAGAGAAAGAAAGGAAAGAAGACAGAAAGAACAGAAGAAAGAAAGAAAGAGCAGACAGACAGAAAGAAAGACAGACAGAAAGACAGAAAGAAACAAAGGTAGACCCAGGGAGAAAACACTGGACGGACTCGCACAGTGGATGAAGACAGAGAGGGTAGGAGATGTCCTTGCAGCGACCAGGGATGGATTCGTGTGGAGAGTCATGATCACCAACGCCATGTGGCAGGGCACATGATGATAACCCACCGGGACGAGGTATCTAGGCGGATTGAACCCATATCCTTCCGGAAGGAGGTCCAATTTTTGCAAACCTGGCTACGGCACCCGTGAAGATATCCAGACATAGTATAGCAGTAGATACAAACTGAACACCTGAACATCAGTTCACATTATCTTTGCCACGTTATTGTTATTGTTGTTTATGTTATTGTTATTGTTTGCAGGCCTCAGTAGCTCAGTTGGTTTGAGCATCGGATTCACATGCTAATGGTTGTGGGTTCGAATCCCGGGGTGCGCTATATTAAAACTGGCCTTCTCACTGTCCCATCTTAGCATCATTGTTGTTCTGGTGGTGTCAATAAAGGATTAGATAAGTTCCCCCTTCCCCTACTTCCCTGGGATGGTTATCCCCTTCAGCCATTTCACCTGAGGTGGGTGTCGACGTAAAAACTGAACCAAATCAAGTATTAGTGTCATTC
>JAPXFY010000015.1:79404586-79409586 GCA_030674185.1 Monoplex corrugatus
TAAGTACCCCAACCCTACCCAATAACTGCCCCAGCCTTCCCCAATAAGTACCCCAACCCTACCCAATAACTGCCCCAGCCTTCCCCAATAAGTACCCCAACTCTACCCAATAACCATCCTAACTTTATCAACTCCACGCTCCACACACAACGTACAGCTGCCTACGTTCCTCCTCCACCTTTCCCCACCCCTACCCAATAACTGCCCCAGCCTTTTCCAATAAGTGCCCCAACCATACCCAATAACCATCCTAACCTTATCAACTCCACGCTCCAGACACCACGCACAGCTGCCTACGTTCCTCCTCCACCTTTCCTAAAATATCAATGACCCGACCTGATGAACAGGGACATAGGATGCAAGTGAGCGAAATGAGATACAGACTGAGAAAGGTGTTGGGGTCTGTGTAGGTTAAATGGTGATATTTTTTAGCTGGAAGTGTGTGTGTGTGTGTGTGTGTGGTGTGTGTGTGTGTGTGTGTGTGTGTTGTGTGTGTTGTGTGTGTGTGTGTGTGTGTGTGTGTGTGTGTGTGTGTTCGTGTGTGTGCGTTGTGTGTTTGTGAGTGTGTGTGTGTTTAAATGTGTGTGTATGTGTGTGTGTGTGTGCGTGTGTGTAGGTGTGTATGTGTGTGTGTTTGTGTAGGTGTGTGTGTGTATTTGTGTGTGTGTAGCTGTGTATGTGTGTAGCTCTGTGTGTGTGCGTGTGTGCGTGTGTGCGCGTGTGTGTGTGTGTTTGTGTGTGTGTGTGTGAGAGAGAGAGAGAGAGAGAGAGAGAGAGAACCGTGTGCGTGTGTATGTGTGTAAGTGTATGTATGTGTTTGTGCGTGCGTGCGTGCGTGTGTGTGTGTGTGTGTGTGTGTGTGTGTGAGTGTGTGTGTGAGAGAGACAGACAGAGAAAGAGAGATAGACAGACAGACAGTCAGGCAGACACGTAGACAGACAGACAGATAGACTTTAAGTCAGAAAGACAGAAGACAGACATACAGACACACACACACACAGACAGCAGGTAGGCAGACAGACAGACAGACAGACAATATACATACATACAGACAGACTTGCTACGGGGCGACCTGAATCCATCACCATCACCATCATCATGAGCAAAGGAGAAAAGTTGCACAAGAGGCCTGGCCATAAATTGGATAGGAAGGGAGACTGCCAATATCATGACTTCAGGCTTCGTAAAGTCCTGAGTGGCTGGGGATTACCTGCACCCGCTAAATAACTGCCCCAGCATTCTCCAGTAGGCTTTCATCGCGCGTTCATGATGCCATGGCAACAAAGTTGTTTTGGGCAAAATTCTGTGGCAAAGTCCACTCTCAAATACCAAATACATTAAAACAAACAAAAACCCAGAAAACAAACAAACAAATAAACAAGCAAGCAAACAAGCACGGAAAGAAACAAATGAACAAACAAACAAACAAGCATGCAAACAAACAAACAAACACCCCCCCCCCCTAAAAAAGGTGGCATTGAACTGCAGCAAGACATTGTCTATGGGGTAAGCAGCCTTGATTTCTCATGGCAAATCCATTCAGGCAGAATTCATATTCATATTCATATCCATATTCATATTCATATGCACATTCATATTCATATGCATATGCATATTCAATTCATATTCATATCCATATTCATTTCTGTTGCCACAGTGGATTTACCATGTGAAACTCAGGCTGCTCTCCCATATGAGATCGCGTCGCCACAGTACAGCGCCACCCAATCTATTTTCACCAAGACTGCAGAAAGGCAAGAAGGCTTACTGACCTTCAAGAGGAGGGACCTGAGAAATCAACCTCTCTCTACAATATATTATACCAGGGCAACCGAACGAAAGCCCTGCCCTTCACGCTTTTCAACTGCAGTGGGATTAGTTGTGTGCGCAGGCCATAAGGCAACAGATCTGACTCGTTTTTGTCCTCTTCCAAGGGACTAGACTAGATCGATTTTCCTGTGAAAACTGCAGAGAAAAGTCAAGGCCTTAACGAGAAACAAACCTTGGAACCTCGAGTTTTGTTATCGGCAGGCGAACGTCTAAACCACTATGCCACTCTTCTCCTGTTTCAGTTTCTCCAAATAACATCTCCGCGCTCAGAATAAATTCCATATGTACTAACGCCATTAATGCCGTGTGATGGAGAAGATCAAACAGGACCATGGTACACACCATAAACCTGCACAGATGCTGTTTTGATGTCCCATGTAGCACATGTGTTTATGGCAAAAGTGTGTACAAAAGAGAAAATAAAGATATTGAGAAAATAAAGATACTTAAACAATTGGCCGATACCTTTGCTAAAAAGGGGCGGATAGTTCCCGTCTGTGAAATCTTTTCCATACGACCTTTTTGCGCTTTTTCTATTCACATCCAGAAATCTCTTCAACATCCGATGATGACAATGGCTCAATCTGTTAGATAAGACACTGGGTGTGTCTGGTTAAGGAGTCGTCTATATGTGGAACATCCATTCCATTCCAATCTTCCTTTATCAGCAAGTAGTTAGTGGATTTATTATATTTTCTCTGCCACAATACAATCAATACTGGCTAAATGAGGAATATGGTAGCGAAATGAATGCTGATGAGGTTTCAGAGTGCCAAACGAGAAGCGCAAAAGAAGGTATGATGAAAACTGGGCAGGCTGGAACTATAAATTTTTTTGTTGATAAAAGCACTGACTAATTGTTTTATTTCCTTTTTTCCTTTTTCTAATTGAAGCTGCTGGCAAAATTGAGGCAATTATTACCGCAATTCCCCCGTTCCCCCTTGCCTGTCCCAAACATCTCCCTCTTTCCCTCACTCTCATTCAATGTGCGTTCCCCCTCCCCCCTCTCCCCCAGTTCTTCTTCAACTAACTGACCATCTCACCCATTCTCGTCCATTCCCATTTTCCCATCAAATGTGTAGCAGGCAGGTTATATATGAAAAAAAAAAAGGATTGAACGAGCAAAAAACAAAACAAAAAAACAACAACAAAAACGAAACAAAACAAACAAACAAACAAAAAACAAAACAAAAAAATAAAAAAAGCAATCAAGTTCGGCTACCCTCGCTCACTCCATCCATTCTGCAGACTGCTAGAGATTTACACAATCACATTCTCAGCACTGGATGATTTCTGGATATTATGATTCTGCCAAATAATGCTGGTGGTAGAGGTTAAGGTTGGTGGTTGTAAATTGTGATGGAGGAGGGTGAGGGGGGAGGAGGTTAGGATGGAAAATGAGTTCGAAAGCTGAGGTTAAAATGAAGATTACAATAAAGACAGATAGATAGACAGCAGGCCAACAGGCAGTCAGACAGACAGACAAACAGACAGAAGACAGAACAACATACATACAGACGGACAGACTTGCTACAGGTCGATCTGAATCCAACACCATCATCACGAGCAAAGGAGAAAAGTTGCACAAGAGGCCTGGCCATAAATTGGGTAGGAAGGGAGACCGCCAATATCATGACTTCAGGCTTCGTAAAGTCCTGAGTGGCTGGGGATTACCTGCACCCACTAAATAACTGCCCCAGCCTTCCCCAATAAGTACCCCAACCCTACCCAATAACCACCCTAACCCTATCAACTCCACGCTCCACACACCACGTACAGCTGCCTACGTTCCTCCTCCACCTTTCCTAAAATACCAATGACCCGACCTGATGAACAGGGACATAGGATGCAAGCGAGTGGAATGTGATACAGGCTGAGAAAGGTGTTGAGGGTCTGTCTGGGTTAAATGGTGATTTTTTTGCTGTAACTTTGTAGTGTGTGTGTGTGTGTGTGTGTGTGTGTGTGTGTGTGTGTGTGTGTGTGTGTGTGTATGTGTATATGTGTATGTGTGTGTGTGTGTGTGTGTGTGTGTGTGTGTGTGTGTGTGTGTGTGTGTGTGTGTGTGTTTATGTATGTGTGTGCTCCTACATGTGTGTATGTGTGTGTGAATGAGAGAGAAAGAGAGACATACATGAGACAGACAGAGAGACAGACAGACAGACAGACAGACAGAGAGACAAACAGACGGTCAGGCAGACACAGAGACAGACAGATAGATAGATAGACAGACAGGCACACAGACAGACAGACAGACAGACAGACAGTAGGCAGGCAGGCAGTCAGACAGGCATGCAGAGGGCAGTCAGTCAGTTAATCATACAAACAGACAGAGAGACAGGCAGACAGACAGACAGACGGATAGATAGACAGCAGGCCATCAGGCAGTCAGACAGACAGACAGACAGAAGACAGAACGACATACATACAGACGGACAGACTTTCTACGGGTCGATCTCAGTCCATCATCATCACCACCATCACAAGCAAAGGAGAAAAGTTGCACAAGAGGCCTGGCCATGAATTGGATAGGAAGGGAGACCGCCAATATCATGACTTCAGGCTTCGTAAAGTCTTGAGTGGCTGGGGATTACCTGCACCCGCTAAATAACTGCCCCAGCCTTCCCCAATAAGTACCCCAACCCTACCCAATAACTGCCCCAGTCTTCCCGAATAGTGTACCCCAACCCTACCCAATAACTGCCCCAGTCTTCCCCAATAAGTACCCCAACCCTACCCAATAACTGCCCCAGCCTTCCCCAATAAGTACCCCAACCCTACCCAATAACTGCCCCAGCCTTCCCCAATAAGTACCCCAACCCTACCCAATAACTGCCCCAGCCTTCCCCAATAAGTACCCCAACCCTACCCAATAACTGCCCCAGCCTTCCCCAATAAGTACCCAACCTACCCAATAACTGCCCCAGCCTTCCCATAAGTACCCCAACCCTACCCAATAACTGCCCCAGCCTTCCCCAATAAGTACCCAACCTACCCAATAACTGCCCAGCCTTCCCATAAGTACCCCAACCCTACCCAATAACTGCCCCAGCCTTCCCCAATAAGTACCCCAACCCTACCCAATAACTGCCCCAGCCTTCCCCAATAAGTACCCCAACCCTACCCAATAACTGCCCCAGCCTTCCCCAATAAGTACCCCAACCCTACCCAAT
>JAPXFY010000015.1:79414586-79419586 GCA_030674185.1 Monoplex corrugatus
CTACAATATATTATACCAGGGCAACCGAACGAAAGCCCTGCCCTTCACGCTTTTCACCTGCAGTGGGATTAGTAGTGTGCGCAGGCCAGAAAGCAACAGATCTGACTGGATTTTTGTTCTCTTCCAAGGGACTAGACTAGTTCGATTTTCCTGTGAAAACTGCAGAGAAAAGTCAAGGTCTTAACGAGAAACAAACCCTGGAACCTCGAGTTTGCTATCGGCTGAACCATTCTGTCACTATTCTCCTTCTGTTTCAGTTTCTCAAATAACATCTCCGCGCTCAGAATGAATTCCATTTGTACTGACGCCACTAATGCCATGTGATGGAGAAGATCAAAAAGGACCATGGTACAAACCATACACCTGTACAAATGCTGTTTTGAGGTCCCATGTTGCACATGCGTTTATGGCAAAATTGTGTACAAAAGAGAAAATAAAGATATTGAGAAAATAAATATAGAGGGGTGCAAAAGTAGGTATACAGTAAGTATCACATCATTAGTATAATGCTTAATTCCGCTCTCGATTAGAGGAGTGTGTGAATACGACGGCAAGCAGTCCCGAGTATCTGAGGGATTAAGGCTGTGCTTGTTATTACATTTATATGCAATATTCATTTGTTTGTATAATAATGCAATGAGTATTGACGTATTTTCTTTTTTCATAACTATATACCTACTTTTGCACCCCCTTGTATACTGAAACAAATGGCCGATGCCTTTGCTAAAAAGGGAGGATAGTTCCCGTCTGTGAAATCTTTCTCATACGACCTTTTTGCGCTTTTTCTATTCACATCCAGAAATCTCTTCAACATCCGATGATGACAATGGCTCAATCTGTTAGATAAGACACTGGGTGTGTCTGGTTAAGAAGTCGTCTATACGTGGAACATCCATTCCATTCCAATCTTCCTTTATCAGCAAGTAGTTAGTGGATTTATTATATTTTCTCTGCCACAATACAATCAATACTGGCTAAATGAGGAATATGGTAGCGAAATGAATGCTGATGAGGTTTCAGAGTGCCAAACGAGAAGCGCAAAAGAAGGTATGATAAAAACTGGGCAGGCTGGAACTATAAATTTTGTTGTTGATAAAAGCACTGACTAATTGTTTTATTTCCTTTTTTCCTTTTTCTAATTGAAGCTGCTGGCAAAATTGAGGCAATTATTACCGCAATTCCCCCGTTCCCCCTTGCCTATCCCAAACATCCCCCCTCTTTCCCTCACTCTCATTCAATGTGCGTTCCCCCTCCCCCCTCTCCCCCAGTTCTTCTTCAACTAACTGACCATCTCACCCATTCTCGTCCATTCCCATTTTCCCATCAAATGTGTAGCAGGCAGGTTATATATGAAAAAAAAAAAAAAGGATTGAACGAGTAAAAAACAAAAAAAACAAAAAAATACGAAACAAAAACAAACAAACAAAAAACAAAACAAAAAAATAAAAAAAGCAATCAAGTTCGGCTACCCTCGCTCACTCCATCCATTCTGCAGACTGCTAGAGATTTACACAATCACATTCTCAGCACTGGATGATTTCTGGATATTATGATTCTGCCAAATAATGCTGGTGGTAGAGGTTAAGGTTGGTGGTTGTAAATTGTGATGGAGGAGGGTGGAGGGGGGAGGAGGTTAGGATGGAAAATGAGTTCGAAAGCTGAGGTTAAAATGAAGATTACAATAAGCCAGAGAGATAAATGGGAATGGTGGCAGTGGGTTGTAGTAGTGGTGGAGTGTGGATGATTGTTAAGGGGGCAGACCTACCCAGAGTTGGGTACCAAGATTGTGATGTTCAGTGTTTCAAATCTAATCAACCAATCACCATGATATTTGGCAAAAAGATACCTCGGACAGTATTCTTTGGATTGAATATCTTTGTCGGGGTCGGTGAGTTATGAAAAGTTGACAAAAATTAATTAATTAATTGCAATTTTTCGCGAGATTGTATACATCAGACATAATAACTATGTTCAAAAGAATTCATCCGATTTCCTTGATATTTGGCACACATATAGCAGGGACAGGTACCTATAGCCTGTAGTAAAATCTTGCAGTTCTGCTCGAAAGAAACATTTTTATCAAAAGTTGTATTACAAATTTCTTTATTAAACTTATTCTAAAAATTGGTGTGATGATTGTACAGAAAATAATGACAGTAGAGCTAAGATTTACTACATGCCATACATACTATACAGATGTGTTTGCTCACTAAATATCAAATTCCTAACATGCAATAATATGTGTAGTTATAAATGTCACAGTATGTACTATATCTTTTTCATTTTCGCGAGAACATTTTTAATTAATTAATTTTTGTCAACTTTTCATAACTCACAGACCCCAACAAATATATTCAATCCAAAGAATACTGTCTGAGGTATCTTCTTGCCAAATATCATGGTGATTGGTTAATTAGAACTAAATTATAAAACACTGAACATCACAATCTTGGTACCCAAATCTGGGTAGTCTGCCCCCTTAAATATCCATGGCGTTACAACAACATAAACAGAAGAAAGTATAAAAGAAGGTGATATTGGCCAAGAGAGGGGGGGGTGTGGTAGTGGGATGAAATAGTGGTTGTGATGTGAAGAGGGGGAAGAGGCGGTGACGACTTGATCTTCAGAAAGTTTGAGGATGTGCCACAGAATGAAAAGGTCTAAAAAAAAAAGAGATAACATTTGTTGAGATGGATGGACAGTGTGACGGTGAAATGGATCAGTGATTGGATGGAAGAAGAGGAAGAGGACTTAATCTTGAGGAAGTTTCAGCGTGTGAAATGAGAAGAACGAAAAGAGATGAACAGAAGCTGAAAGTATCAAATAAAGGCGCTGGTCAGCTGGTTTATTACTTTATTTTGTTGTTGTTGTTGATTGGAGTCGTTGGTAACATTTTGACAACTGCAACCTTAGCTTTTTGCCTCTCCTATTTAAAACTTCTCCCATCTTACGTGAAAAATTGACAGCCATGTTGTATTTGAACAATGTTTGACAATGAAACCGGAAAGACATAAAATAGATCCATAAGACGTATATAATGTAACAAAACAAGACAAAGGCTATAATCACGACTGTCTTCTTCTTCTTCTTCTTCTCTCTTCTTTTTCTTCTTCTTCTTCTTCTTCTTCTTCTCTTCTTCTTCTTCTTCTTCTTCTTCTTCTTTCTTCTCTTCTTCTTCTTCTTCTTCTTCTTCTTCTTCTTCTTCTTCTTCTTCTTCTTCTTCTTCTTCTTCTTCTTCTTCTTCTTCTTCTTCTTCTTCTTCTTCTTCTTCTTCTTCTTCTTCTTCTTCTTCTTCTTCTTCTTCTTCTTCTTCTTCTTCTTCTTCTTCTTCTTCTTCTTCTTCTTCTTCTTCTTCTTCTTCTTCTTCTTCTTTCTTCTTCATCTCTTCCTCTCCTCCTCCTCTTCCTCTTTCAATCTTGACTCTGTGAAAAGTCATAGGGGCTCCACAGAAAAAGAAAAAGAACTGTTCACCAGATTCTTCCAGCTATGTCAGCTGTGTGCCAAAGCCTGGATCTCTGAAAATGTTTTTTCTGTCTATTAACACAATGTTGACAGTCTATCGTTTGTTTGTTTGTTTGTTCGTTTGTTTGTTTCTCTGTCTTCCTCTCCGTCTTCCTTCCTCAACAGTTATATGGAGAAATGATTGACCCTTTGACTTCCTCACCCTATCCACCTTCTAGGCTTAATCCTTTAACTTTGATAAATCAATCAAGTACAGACAAAGAATGTTCATACCAACCACATGCATGTGGAAGAGAAAAACTGACTGAAAATGGTTTTTCGTGTCTAGTAACACAATTGGATTTATGTTTCGATTGGGTGAAAAATGTTCGGGGTGTATCTTGATGTTCTAAGTATCCATTGGCTTGACGTAATCGTTCATTGAGTAACTGATTGTTTAGCCTTTCATTGTGTGCCAATATGTTCAGCTTGTCACTACTGATGTTAGATGTAGTTAATTCATAGATGGAGACTTATGGTTTCGGTGCAGTATCTGATGATTTAGTTTCATTGGTGATATGTTCAGTGTATCTGATGTTTACTTATCATTGGACTAGTGTCGTGTTCTCATGTTTAGTTTCTTTGGGTGATATGTTCAGTGTATCTGATGTTTAGTTTCATGGTATATTTCTGTATCTGATGTTAGTTTCATTGGTGATATGTTCAGTGTATCTGATGTTTACTATCTTGCAATGGTGTCTCATTTCCATGCCTTGGTTTTTTTTCTATACCCGCCGTGAGAAAAATGTCTCATATGCCCATAAAAAGATGGATTATTTTAGTGTATGCAAGAGTCCGATTTTACGAGGGTGAGTCAAAAAGTAATGCCTTTTTTCTTTAATACAGGAACAATTACCGACACAGGAACATGTATCATACATCAAAATGAAGCTGGTCCTCTGGGGATCATATCCCTACTTCTCAACATAGTCACTGTTTCTCTCAACAGCAATGTTCCACCTTTGAATGAGGGCATGTATCCCTGCCTCGTAAAATTCTGTTGACTGTGCTTGGAGCCACGTCTTCATTGCAGTTTTCACTTTCTCGTTACTGGCATAATGTTTGCCTCTCAAACTCTCTTTCATGGGGCCGAAGAGATAATAGTCTGAAGGCGCTAACTCTGGTGAGTATGGAGGATGCGGTAAAGTTGTACACCCGAATGAGGCGATTGTCTCCCTTGTCTTGATGCTTGTGTGGTCGAGCATTGTCATGCAGAAGGAGGACATTATCGATTTGCAAGCTGGGTCTCACTCGTCGGATTCTTGCTTTGAGCCTCGTCAGGGTCTTAATGTATGCCTCAGAGTTTATTGTTTCTCCTCTTGGCACGAAATCAACCAGAATGACACCTTGAGCATCCCACAAGACAGTCGCCATGATTTTTCCAGCTGATTTTTCCGTCTTGAACATTTTCGGTTTTGGTGACGTAGGGTGGCGTCATTCCATTGACTGCCTCTTTGATTCCGGTACATAATGGTGAATCCATGTTTCATCACCGGTAA
>JAPXFY010000015.1:79444586-79447086 GCA_030674185.1 Monoplex corrugatus
TTGACCCGGATCACCACTGCCCCGCCACTCTTCGAACAGTCACCACCCAAGCTCCTGACGCCACTCGATAGTTATTTCTTCAAGCAAAGGGGAGGGGTGGGGGGCTTTCCATGCGCTGCATGACCCATTCGGACCCAGTCATCAGTTACCTTGTTCACAAACCGAATGGCAAGATGGGGAGATGACAAACCCCGGGACATAGCCACACAACGCGCACCAACCAGGTCCAGCCCAGCCTCTGGACCAAGAGAGAAAGGAAGATCTCTCTCTCGCCCCTCTCTGGTCTTCATCTCTCTTTCTGGCAGCCCGCCCTGCCACCAGCTCACCATAGCTGCCGGCTTCTCCTCCCTTATCATGTTAGTCTCATGACATCTTTTTTCTTCATTTGGAATTTAATTCATGACTAATTTCTTTTTGCAGTTGGTTTATAAACATTTGGACTCTGACGATAACTCTTTCTAAATGTCGCACTGTTTTTTATGTGAAAATACTATTGTGTGCTATTGTGTTATCACATTTCTGTGTAGGCTGTTTATGTTCAGTACATATGAAGAATAAATAAGAATAATTTTAAAGTCAACGACTGTCCGTTGCTTCACGTCAGTTTTTCTTTCTTCTGACGTCTGTTCAAAGTCAGAGTGGTCTTGAGAAGCACATAATTTACATTTTCCTGTCGGAGGTCAACATTTCATTTAGAAAAGGACGATTGTTCATATGGTTGGGTCGTCTTATGTTTAAACCAAGATCTCTACTTATGACAGACCCGATCGGAAACATGAATTCTAAAAATTAATCTCACCTTGCATCCCACAATCCACCCAATCAACACCCCCCTACCCACCCCCACCCCACCAACACACACACACACACAAACGCACACACACACACAAACGCACACACGCACACACACAACACACACACACACACTAAAATATATACTACACATACACACTAACACAACACACACGTACACACACACACACACACATACACACAGAGACAAACACACACACATAGGCTTATCAGTGTTGACAAGCTCAGACACACATCATGACGCATGAACACGTATGATAGGATCAGCTCATGTCATTACAGTGTGCACGTGCATACAAATCACGGTACAGCTTACGTCAGACAGACAGGCCAGGAATACAGAATTGAACTTTTGACGACTGGAAAAAAAACAACAACAAAAAAACAACAACGTTTGACTGCCCGCGTTCAAGCAAACAGGAACCAGAAAAAAAACACTAAAAAAGAATAAGAACGCGTATTTAATAAACAAGACAAGACAGGCGCAAATTTCGGCCGACTGGCCTTTGTCAAGCGTAAGATCACAAACAAACAAACACCAAATACAAAAGAAAAGGAGTTTCTTTTTATTCCTTTTCTCAAACTGGACAGACAGCAGGAAGTTTCAGCTTTTTCTCCTAATTTTTGTATCTGGTGTTTGTTTGTTTGTGACCTTACGCTTGACAAAGGCCGTTGGCTGAAAATTTGCGCCTGTCTTGTCTTGTATTAAATACTCGTTCTTATTCTTTTTCGTGTTTTTTCACTGTTTCCATTTTTGACGACCGGATTGTCGTTTTCCTCTGCAAAGTACTGTCTCTTTCTGATAAGCGTGAATTTCACGATATCGAGAAGTTTTCTTTTACACAGGTATTATACATTCTCTGGGAGACTATAGTAAGGGGAAAGATGCTGATAGCTATGTAGCTGGTGGCACGGCGGGCTGCCCTAAAGAGAGACGAAGACCAGAGTAGGGCGAGAGATGAATCTTCCATTCTCTCTTGGTCCAGAGGCTGGGCTGGACCTGGTTGGTGCACGTTGTGTGGCTATGTCCCGGGGTTTGTCATCTCCCCACCTTGCCATTTCGGTTTGTAACGAGGTAACTGATGACTGGGTCCGAATGGGTCATGCAAGCATGGACAGCCCCCCTTTGCTTGATGAAATGATTATCGAGTTGGCGTCGGGAGCTTGGGAGGTGAGTGTCCCGAGCGTGCGAGGCATTGGTGCTCTGGGTCCCATCCAGCACCGTCTTGATGTTTCTTGTTAACTTGTTAACGTTCTCTAAGACTTTCTTTCAGATGTAAATTGTACATGATTTCATGAGCTTCTTGTAAACGTAAACGGTGCAAGATTTGGCAGTTAAGTCTGAACAGATGGGGCGGGGAGACAGAAAGAAAGATGCCGTCAGACGGAGGGAAGGAATGAATGAAAAAATGAGTAGAAAAGAGAGAGAGGGAGAGAGAGGGAGAGACAGACAGACAGACAGAGACACAGACAGAGAGAGAGACAGACATGAGAGAGACAGAGAGACGGAGAGACAGAGACATAGATAAAGAAAAAGACACACAGAGAGACATAGGGGAGGAGTGAAAGGAGAGAGAGAGAGAGAGGAGAGAGGGAGTCAGACAGACAGACAGATAGACGGACACACAGAGAGACAGAGAGACATAGGGGAGGGAGTGAAAGAGGAGAGAGAGAGAGAGAGAGAGAG
>JAPXFY010000015.1:79452086-79472086 GCA_030674185.1 Monoplex corrugatus
GAAGGAAGACAGAAAGAAAGAAAGACAGAAAAAGAAAAGAAACAAGAAAAAGAAAGAAAAAAGAAAACACTTCTAGGTTTGCCTTACATGGATCTTTTCGTTTCCTTGTTATTTTTTCATTCCTGTCTGTCCTGAGTTTCTTCTATTTTCATTCTGTCTGCTTTGTGCCCCGTCCATTCTGTCACCTTCTCCCCAGTGTAATCTGTCCCGGCTTTTTTTTTTTTAGTTTAATTTATTTGTTTATTTTTGCACTCTGTGCCCTTTGCTTTCCCTCCAAGATCCATCAAATGTTTTGGGCTTGTTTTGATTTGGTTTCGTCTGTTTTTCATTTCGCGTCATTCATTTTCTCTTATCATATGCCTTGAAAAAAGATTCTACGGTGTTTACGTTCAAATCAACCTTCTCTGTGTGTGTGCGTGTGTGTGTGTATGTTTGTGTGTGTGTGTGTGTTGTGTGTGTGTGTGTGTGTGTGTGTGTGTTTGTTTGTGTGTGTGTGTGTGTGTATGTGTGTGGTGTGTGTGTGTGTGTGTGTGTGTGTGCGTGTGCGTGTGTGTGTGTGTGTGTGTTGTGTGTGTGTTGTGTTGCGCGTGTGTGTTTGGGTTGTTGTAGGTGTGATGTATGTGTGTGTATGTGTGTGTTGCGTGTGTGACTTGGGTATGTTTGAGCGTGTGCATCGCATTGTGTGAGCTGTGTGTGTGTGTGTGTGTGTGTGTGTGTGTGTGTGAGTGAGTGGGAGTGAGTGGTGAGTGAGTGAGTGTGTGGTGTGTGTGAGTGTGTGTATGCGTGTGTTGGATGTGTGTGTGTGTGTTGTGTTGTGTGTGTGTGTTGTTGTGTGTAGTGTGTGCGTGTATGTGCGTATCTGTGTGTGTGCGTCTGTGTGTGTGTGCGCGCACGCATCTCTTTCTCTGTGTCTCTGTTCTCTGTATCTCTGTATCTCTGTCTCTGTCTGTCTGTCTATCTGTCTGTCTGTCTTCTCTCTTCTCTCTCTCTCTCTTCACTCTCATTCACTCTTCTCCACCTCTGTCTCATTGTTGTGACAATTGTCTACATTTCGATAGAAACCAACATAAGTCCCAACTTCCCCTCCTAATACAGACCCCAAACCAAACCAAAAACCAGTCAAAAAAATTATCAAATACTATCTTTCACCACACAACCCATCACCTCGAGCTCAGTCCCTCCCTAGTGCCCCAGCCCTAAAAAACAAACAACACACACACACACTACACCACACACACACACACACACACATACACACACACGCGCGCGCGCGCGCACACACACACATAACACATACACACAACCACACACCACACAACACACACACACACACGCGGTGAATGCCAATGAGGTGATGGCGATATCCCCTTCAGCATCATCAACTTCTTTTCAGCTCACTTCCCTATGCCCTATAGAGCCATTGTGTCCACAGGATGGTGTCAATATAGGGGTAAGAGATAAAGTGGGACATTAGAAAACAATGGGGAGGGGAGGGGAGGAAAGAGACAGATGGGGAGGGAGAGGAGGGAGAGAGAGGGGGGGAGAGAGCGAGAATAACAAAGAGAGAGCGAGAGAGAGAGAGACAGAGAAAGAGAGAGAGAGGGAGAGAGGGAGAGCCAGAAGCAGAAACAGACAGACAGAGAGACAGACCAGCAGAGAGAGAGAGAGAGACAGAGACAGAGACAAGGGGAGAGACAAAGCAACAGAGAGACAGAGACAGAAGCAGAGACGGAGAGAGAGGCAGAGCAACAGGCAGAGACTGACCGAGACAGAGACAGAGACAGAGAGATAGACAAAGACAGAGATAAAGACAGAGACAAAGACAGAGAGACTGACGGAGAAACTGACAGACAGCGAGCGAGCGAGCGAGCGAGAGAGAGAGAGACAAAGAGACAGAAAGAGAGACAAAGAGAGACAGACACAGAGAGACAGAGAGAGAGACAGAGAGAGAAACAGAAAAAGACAGAGACAGAAAAAAAAACAAGACAGAAATAGACTGAAAGACAGAACAAGAGAGAGAGAGAGAGACAAACACGTCTGTTGTATCGTCAACAGGAACCATCGCCACTGACGGGGGATAAAAAGTATAACTGCGCAAATCTAACGTCAGATTAATTAACAAATTGTTTAGAAGTTACAGGCACGCTTTTCCTACATCACAGTTGATACAAACGAGACAAAAAAACGAGCATAAACAGCTCAAACCTTTATGGAACAAAGGCTCGGTCGAAACTTCCAACATCAAATGAACACTCACTATTTATCGGGAGACAAGACCACTGCATTCCAGACACCGCGAGGCGCTTAATTCCGCCCCTATAGGATTTCAGTTTCAGTTTCAGTTTGAGTTTCAGTTTCAATTTTTCAAGATGTCATTTCCGTACTCGGAATGAATATTATATGTACTAAAGTCACAGGTGCCGTGTGTATGTTGATCGTGACACAAGCCTTAAGCCTGCACATAAATCCATGAGCTGACCAGGTCCTGAGATCCTACCTAGACTATGTTTTACCTAGTCTGCATTATATACTGGTATTTTATCAGCCTACCACTGGAATGATCTTGGTTACATGTAATTGACATGTGTGTCTGTGTGTCTTATCTTCAAAAAAGGGAACATTTATATAAAGTGAATAAATAAACGATTAAAGGTCTGAATCAGCAACACAACTAGCTACACTGTATAAACTCGTCTCACATGACAGAAAGACACCCCCCTCCCCCCCCCCCCCCAAGTCAATGCCCACATGCTCAGCTGTCTATCAACTAGGTGCAGACAACATTTTCTTAATCAGGAGTATGTAGATACATAAAAGAGGTAAGAGTTGAAAATAACAAAATTAATAAGAGTAAAAGCATGCATAGATCCACATGCCTGCACACAGACATACACACACACACGTTTTTGTCTTTTTTACCAAAGACATAAAAACAGAGCTACAGACAAACAAAAATCTACACACACACACACACACACACACACACACACACACACACACACACACACACATACACACACACACATACACACACACTACACACTACACACACACACAAACACACACACTGAAACACACACACACTATCTCTCCCCCCCTCTCTCTCTCGCTCTCTCGCTCTCCTCTCTCCTCCCTCACCTCACACACACACACACACAACACACACACAACACTACACACACACCACAACACACACACATACACACACACACTATCTCTCCCTCTTTCTGTCCCTCCCTCACACACACACAACACACACACAACACACACTACTCTCTCTCTCTCTCTCACACACACAAACACGCCACACACAACACACTAAACAACACACACATACACACACTATCTCTCCTCTCTCTCTCTCTCCTCCTCCATACTACACATAACATACACACACACACACACACACAAACACAACACACACACACACAAACACACAAACACACACAAACACGCACACACACAAATACACACACAATACACACACACACACATAACACACACAACACACACACACACACACACACACACACCACACACACACCACACACAACACACACACACACACCACAATCAGTGGCTGTCAATACAGCCCACAGAACTAAAAAAAATTCACGGTCACTCTGACACAGCAGTCAGCAAAATTTGCTCGGCGGTTTTTTTGTTTTGTTTTGTTTTATTTGTTTTTGTTTTTGTTTTTTGTTGTTGTTGTTTTGTCGAGGTGGGTGGGATTGGGGACAATCCATAACAGATCAATTGGAATAACATTCGTGCTAGTGATTTTCTGAGGGATCAGTATTGTTGTACCAACAGGAAGTCAGCGTTGTGATGACGAGTGTGCTGATTGTCACGACTGACCCAATAATAGCTCCCCCTCCCCCCTGTACTCCACAAACACACACATATACAACATGCATGCACACACATATGCACACACACACACATACAGCGTGAACGCACACACACACCGCACCACACCAACACACACATAACAGACATACATGCACACACTATGCACACACACACACATGACACACGCATACACACACACACATTCAAACACACACACAACACACACACAACACACACACACACACCAACACACACACACAAACACACACACACAACACACACACACATACACGCACGTAGCACGCACACACACACTCAAACACACCAACCACCAACAACACACACACACACACCACACACACACTACACCACATACACACACACACACATACACACACACAACACACACAAGTACACGCACGACGACAAGACACACACACAGAGACAAAGACAGAAACAGAGACACACGACAGAGACAGACAGAGAGAGAGAGACAGAGAGAGATGCAGAGAGAGATACAGACAGAGAGACAAAGAGGTATATACATCATGAAATGTGTTCAATAAGAAGCACTCATACGCCAGGATAAACCAAACTGCACGCCATCCAAACTTACCACCAGGTTGAGAACATACTACCACCTCTAATTAAGCATTAATCACTCAGAGGTTGCAGCATTAGGTTCCACTGAAACTGTCTTACACGTAGATTTTGCCGCTGTACTACCATGGTTCATTATTGATATGTTTGTAATATATGTGTGGGGTGGCAAACTATAACTATGTGTAAGACAGCTGCAGTGGGATCTAATGCTGCAGTCTTTGAGTGACATAATGCCTTAATTACAGGTGGTAGTTTGTTCTCAACCTGGTGGTAAGTTTGGATGGCGCGCAGTTGTGGTTTATCCTGGCGCTACGAGTGCTTCTTATTGAACAAATTTCACAGATTTATTTACCTCTTTGCCTCTCTGTCTGTATCTCTCTCGTGTCTCTCTGTGTCTCTCTTTCTCTGTCTCTGTCTCTGTCTCTCTCTCTCTCTCTTCTCTCTCTCTCTCTCTCTCTCTCTCTCTCTCTGTTTTGACGGGAGAAGTGCGTGTTAAAATCTTTGCGCAGGAGGATGGCTTTCAGGAAATAAAAATTGCAAAATATCAAAGCAAGCAAAGAAACAAACAAACACGCACAAAACAAAACAAACAAACAAGCAAACAAACAAACAAACAAACAAACAAACAAACAAACAAACAAACACAACAACAACAAGGGAACAAAACAAAACAAAGAAACAAAAAACCAGTGTTCCAATACTTGACTATCGTGATCGTCAGATCTTGAGATGGGAAGGGAAGGGGAGGGAAGGGAAGGGGAGGGAAAGTGCATACTGGACAATTTCCTTTTCCCATTACTCTGAAGTCTGGCTTAAGGGATATGTAGCACACGCGTTCGACATTCTGCTTGCGTCTGCACACGAAAGCGGGGTGGGGGTGGAGGGTGTGGCGTTGGGGAGGGATAGAGATTATACAGGTTTGCACCTACGTGGACTTAGAAGATCAGGACAAAAATAACCTAACACAAATGAGATCCAAAACAAGTGTGACTGCCTGCGTTCAAGCAAACAGGAACCAGAGAAAAAAAAAACAACACGAAAGAAGAATACGAACGCGTATTTAATACAACAAGACAAGACAGGCGCAAATTTTTTAGCCAACTTGGCCTTTGTCAAGCGTAAGATTACAAACAAACAAAAACACCAGATACAAAAGTTTTGAGAAAAAGACTGAAACTTCCGGTTCCCTGCTGCTGTGTCCAATGTGAGGAAAGGAATAAACTGACATATGAGATTCAGATACAAGCAGGTATGGAAATACGTTGACCTGAAACAACAGAACAAATCTTCATCTTTATCCATCAGACAGCACCAGACTGCCGTACCTAGCACAGACAGGAGACGGGTAGATCATGGTGTCACGACTCCAGTTTGCTTGATTCCTTCAAGATTTATCTCGAGTTCACTCCGCAACATTTACTTTACTTTTACTTTTATTGTTGTTTAAAGCCCAGCCGACTGCGCAGAGCCATATCAGGGTTATAACCGCTTCAAAACACAAAACTTTAACAGTGAAAAAAAAAGAAAAGAAAATTAAGTACACATATCAATGCATTCGCGCACATAATCTAAGGACATGCCCCCGGCGTAGGACCATTCTGTCCGATTTATCGCATAGGGGAGATTTAAAAAAACACACCTGGAATACAAATATAAGCATACATAAGGACACCAAAACATATATAAATTACTTAAAAATTGCTTCCGCATATCTCACCTCCTTAGAGCCAAAAATGCACTTAATACATGTACTCAATTATCAATCCGAAGAAAAAGTACGTAAGACTTTATCGAAAAAAATGCAGGTGAATGGACCATTAAGGCAAAAAATAAGTAGAAATGACAGAAAGCAAGGCAACAAGGCAGAAACAAAGAGAGTGACAGAAAAGAGGAAATTTCTTGCACACAATTTCCAGAAGGTGGGGATACTATTTATACTGAAAGAGCCCCCGGCAAATCAAAGAGGGGGGGGGGGGGGGGCGCAACATTTACAAAAACTGGCCTGTTTGCGACCCATTTTTATGTTTCCAACATTCTGGTGGTGTCAGCTTAGTGTTTCACAGATCTATCTTACCCTCCCTTCCCCCTTTCCATTTCAAGACATTGCCAGCGCATGGGGTTTGTGCACACTCGAAGACTCTGCTGGATAATTGTTGACAAATTTGGGTGGAGCGCATATGGGATTGTCCGGGTGCGATGAATCGTTCTTGAACAAAGTGCGAACTGCAAAAACTCCATGGCTGATCGGGCCATCACCACCACCCCATCATCACCCACACCCAGTGACAGCCTCACAATAGTCAAACAGAGTGGACCCCCAAACCGCACCAGCACACGCTGTCACGCACGTGAGCACGCACGCACAACCCACATTCATCATTCTCTACCCTAACCTACCCTACCCTCCTTCCTCCTCAGGGATGTGTCCATAGCGCCTCCACTTCCCCCCTTCGCCCAACTCTCACTTTCTGTCTCTTTCTGTGTCTGTCTCTCTGTCTTTCTGTCTGTCTCTCTGTCTTTCTGTCTGTCTCCTTCGGTGTCTGTCTGTTTCTTGTGTCTCTTTCGTACTTGCTGTTGACGACTAAGAAGACAGAGCAATGGTTCTACGTCTTTACTGGAACATCAAATGTACCGAGTCACTGTTCTCTGTGTCTATTAAACTGTCAACATCACTCAGGGAATCCATGTTTTTTCGTTTCTTTGCTGTCACTGGCATTGTTAAACCAGAGGTATAACTGCACTAGGTTCTGTACCAAGCTACAGCAACAAGAAGGCTGCTCCAAGCTACAGCAACAAGAGAACTGCACCAAGCTACAACAACAAGAAGGCTGCACCAAGCTACAACAACAAGAAGGCTGCCCAAAGCTACAGCAACAAGAAGGCTGCACAAAGCTACAGCAACAAGAAGGCTGCACCAAGCTACAGCAACAAGAAGGCTGCACAAAGCTACAGCAACAAGAAGGCTGCACAAAGCTACAGCAACAAGAAGGCTGCTCCAAGCTACAGCAACAAGAGAACTGCACCAAGCTACAGCAACAAGAAGGCTGCACAAAGCTACAGCAACAAGAGAACTGCTCCAAGCTACAGCAACAAGAAGGCTGCACCAAGCTACAGCAACAAGAGAACTGCACCAAGCTACAGCAACAAGAGAACTGCACCAAGCTACAGCAACAAGAGAACTGCACCAAGCTACAGCAACAAGAGAACTGCACCAAGCTACAGCAACAAGAGAACTGCACCAAGCTACAGCAACAAGAGAACTGCACCAAGCTACAGCAACAAGAGAACTGCACCAAGCTACAGCAACAAGAGAACTGCACCAAGCTACAGCAACAAGAAGGCTGCACAAAGCTACAGCAACAAGAGAACTGCACCAAGCTACAGCAACAAGAAGGCTGCTCCAAGCTACAGCAACAAGAGAACTGCACCAAGCTACAACAACAAGAAGGCTGCACCAAGCTACAACAACAAGAAGGCTGCACAAAGCTACAGCAACAAGAAGGCTGCACAAAGCTACAGCAACAAGAAGGCTGCTCCAAGCTACAGCAACAAGAGAACTGCACCAAGCTACAACAACAAGAAGGCTGCACCAAGCTACAACAACAAGAAGGCTGCACAAAGCTACAGCAACAAGAAGGCTGCACAAAGCTACAGCAACAAGAAGGCTGCACCAAGCTACAGTAACAAGAAGCTGCACAAAGCTACAGCAACAAGAAGGCTGCACAAAGCTACAGCAACAAGAAGGCTGCACCAAGCTACAGCAACAAGAAGGCTGCACAAAGCTACAGCAACAAGAAGGCTGCACAAAGCTACAGCAACAAGAAGGCTGCTCCAAGCTACAGCAACAAGAGAACTGCACCAAGCTACAGCAACAAGAAGGCTGCACAAAGCTACAGCAACAAGAGAACTGCACCAAGCTACAGCAACAAGAGAACTGCACCAAGCTACAGCAACAAGAAGGCTGCACCAAGCTACAGCAACAAGAAGGCTGCACCAAGCTACAGCAACAAGAAGGCTGCACCAAGCTACAGCAACAAGAGAACTGCACCAAGCTACAGCAACAAGAAGGCTGCACCAAGCTACAGCAACAAGAAGGCTGCACCAAGCTACAGCAACAAGAAGGCTGCACCAAGCTACAGCAACAAGAAGGCTGCACCAAGCTACAGCAACAAGAAGGCTGCACCAAGCTACAGCAACAAGAAGGCTGCACCAAGCTACAGCAACAATAGGGCTGCACCAAGCTACAGCAACAATAGGGCTGCACCAAGCTACAGTAACAATAGGACTGCACCAAGCTACAGCAACAATAGGACTGCACCAAGCTACAGCAACAATAGGACTGCACCAAGCTACAGCAACAATAGGACTGCACCAAGCTACAGCAACAATAGGACTGCACCAAGCTACAGCAACAATAGGACTGCACCAAGCTACAGCAACAATAGGACTGCACCAAGCTACAGCAACAATAGGACTGCACCAAGCTACAGCAATAATAGGACTGCACCAAGCTACAGCAACAAGAAGGCTGCACCAAGCTACAGCAACAAGAAGGCTGCACAAAGCTACAGCAACAATGGAATGGAATGGAATCTTTATTTAATGTCTGTTCACAATAGTGATTTTAGACACACATACACACACATACACACACACACACACACATACACACACACACACACACACACACACACACACACACACACACACACACACACACACACACACACACACACACATAGGGGGAAAAAAAGGGTGGGGGACGGGGATGGGAAGGGGTAGTGATAGTTTGAATGTAAGAAGGGGAACAATAACAATTAATAATTCAGAACATTAAGTTAACAGTGTCAATCAATAACATACAACAATTAATTAACTCTTCATAACAATCTGCCAACAGGAGATCTGAGAATCAGCTGGACTACCGAATAATATCATTATTTTTGTTGTAAAGGATATCTCTAGAGTCAGTACATGAAAAATCGAGATTGTTATTTCTATATGTCGTAAGTAAAATAGGACATTCAAAGAGCAGATGGTGGACAGATAATTCTTTTGAACAATTACATACATTCTGTGTATATTTTGTTTTCCAAGAGTTAAGCCTTAGTTTGTATATCAAGGACGCTAGCTGTCTGGGGCAGTTAGGTATCAGGCTTTGGGTATTGGAAAAATGTGTATACAGTGAACATTCCAACACAGAACCAAGTTCATGAACTGACAGTCGTATGTTATGGAAAGTTACGGTATTTGCATTATTGGATGCACCATCTTTTGCTAATTTGTCCGAAACTTCATTCCAATAAAGTCCACAATGTGACGGAACCCAGCAAAAATTTATACCAACACCACTGGATGAAATACAGTGTATCAAATGTTTGATCTCACATATAATGTCATTTCGTATTACATTTTCTGTTTGTTTCAAGCTACGTAACACTGATTTAGAATCAACACACAATAGTATATTGCTGATATCGTATGAGAAGCTAATAATATAGTTAAGAGCCATCAATATTGCGTATAATTCTGATGTAAAAATAGAGAAGCCTTTACCTATGTAAAAATATTTTTGTACCTTTAAGGCAGGAATGACGAATCCAGCTCCGCTATCAGCTGTATCTAAAACAGACATGTCTGTGAAAATTTTTAGGTGATTAGGATAATATGTGGTTAAATGAGATTTGACTTCTGATACTAGAATATTTATTTCTTCTGTTTTATTGAGATTTATGTAGTCTATGTCAAAGTTAGCTACAGCCACAAGAAGGCTGCACAAAGCTACAGCAACAAGAAGGCTGCACCAAGCTACAGCAACAAGAAGACTGCACCAAGCTACAGCAACAAGAAGGCTGCACAAAGCTACAGCAACAAGAAGGCTGCACCAAGCTACAGCAACAAGAAGGCTGCACCAAGCTACAGCAACAAGAAGGCTGCACCAAGCTACAGCAACAAGAAGGCTGCACCAAGCTACAGCAACAAGAAGGCTGCACCAAGCTACAGTAACAAGAAGCTGCACCAAGCTACAGCAACAAGAAGACTGCACAAAGCTACAGCAACAAGAAGGCTGCACCAAGCTACAGCAACAAGAAGGCTGCACCAAGCTACAGCAACAAGAAGGCTGCACAAAGCTACAGCAACAAGAAGGCTGCACCAAGCTACAGCAACAAGAAGGCTGCACCAAGCTACAGCAACAAGAAGGCTGCACCAAGCTACAGCAACAAGAAGGCTGCACCAAGCTACAGCAACAAGAAGGCTGCACCAAGCTACAGCAAAAAGAAGCTGCACCAAGCTACAGCAACAAGAAGACTGCACAAAGCTACAGCAACAAGAAAGGCTGCACCAAGCTACAGCAACAAGAAGGCTGCACCAAGCTACAGCAACAAGAAGGCTGCACCAAACTGCAGCTCTATTGTTGCTGCCACACATGCTCATCACGTAGAGCGTCTGTGACAAGTTCTGAGATGACCTGGTCACCACTGGCTGTGTCAAGGTCATGGATACAGTCACGAAAAGTTTTTATGCTGTGTACTAGTGCTGGACTTGTTAAATGAGGCCTCAGTTTGCTGGACGGGTCAAAACTTGCCTAAACATTGGTCTGTCTCTATGTCTCTGTCTCTGTCTGTCTGTTAGTTTTTGTGTCTCTCTGTGTATGTCTGTCTGTTTGTCTGTCTGTCTGTTTGAGGGGTGGGGGAGACAGTTGGGGAGTAAGGTGTTGTGACCCATGACAAAGCTGTCATCCTTCCTGTGTCACCCCCCCCCCCCCACACACACACACACAAACACCCCCCCCCCCCCACACACACACACAGAAGAGAGATGCTGAGCTTGGATACACTCAAACCTGTTCGGCGAATGACTCTTGACCTAAGTTGTCATAATCTCTGTCACACACACACACACACATTGTTCCGCTTTTTTCCCCATGACTTCAGAAAGACAAAAAGGCTAACTGGGCTTCAAGGGGAGGTACATGGAAAATAAGCCAATCTTTCTAATATTTTATGCCAGGACAGCCAGCCGAATTCCATGCTCTTCACGATTTTCAACTGCCGTGGGATCTTTTAGCGTGCGCGGGCCAAAAGGCACACAGATCCGACTCCCTTTTTCGTCTCCTTCCGAAAGATTAAACGTTCAGTGCTATTGTTTGGTCAAACTGAAGAGAAATCTCGAAGCATCAACGGGAAATGAACCCTGGAATCTTGAGTTTAGTTATTGGCAGGTGAACGTCTACAGGTGCCATTTTCTTCTTTCGGAAAGTACAACATGTGGAATTCTTTCTGCTGGTTTTCATATAAAACGGTTATTGTTTGAATGGCTGAACCAGCTAGCTTTTTTTTTTCGTTTGTTTTGTTTGTTTGTTTTTCTTGTGTGTTTTTTTAACAAAAAACAAGAAAATATATTTAAATATATTTCTTTAAACAAAAAACAAGAAAATATATTTAAATATATTTCTTTAAACAAAAAAAAAGAAAATATATTTAAATATATTTCTTTAAACAAAAAACAAGAAAATATATTTAAATATATTTCTTCATTTTTTTCCCTTCCTGTTTTCCTTCTCTTTTTAACAGTAAATTAGTCAATTAAACTCGCCCAAGATCTACTTTTCTGTCTCTCTCTTCCCCTTAACACACACACACACACACACACACGTACACACACATAACACAACACACAACACAGACACAGACACACACACACAACACACACACACACACACACACACACATACACACACACGCACACACACACACACACACACACACACACACACACACACTACGCTACACTACACACACACACACACGCACACACACACACAAACAGAGACACAGACACAACACACACACACGCACGCACGCATGCACGCACACACACTATCTTTCTCTCTCTCTCTCTCTCACACACACACACACACACACACGTACACACACACCCACAACACACAACATATAGGGAAACACCAACGCGCTCGCGCAGTTCGGCTCGGCCCCTTCCATCTACCTAATCCTTCCAACATTTTCAAACAAAATCCGGAACAATCCCGCCAGGCAATTTTCTTTTCCATTTGAACAGAAAACATTTTAACTAGTTTCTGCTACTTTCCATTGACGTCATCCTCTGGTTTGTAGGTGTGTGTGTGTGTGTGTGTGTGTGTGTGTGTGTGTGTGTGTGTGTGTGTGTGTGTGTGTGTGTGTGTGTGTGTGTGTGTGTGTGTGTTCAGCTATACATGTTGACCCTTTTCATTCCAGCAATGTCTTGCAGGAAGCTAAGGAAGGTGGTGAAGCGGTGGAAGTGGGGAGTAGCGAGGTAGCGAAGATGTTGGAGATGTGAAAAGTGGTGGAAGGTGTTGAACTAGTTGAAAGTAATCGACTTAGTGAAAGTGTGGAAGCTGGTGGAAAATGTCAAAGTGTGACGGTGGTGAAAGTGTAAGCTGGTGAAAAGTGTGGAAGTGGTGAAATGTGTTGCAGTAGTGAAAAGTGGTGAAAAGTGGTGATGGTGGTGACAAGTGTGGAAGGTGGTGAAAAGTGGTGGAAGTGGTGACAGGTGGTGGAAGATGGTGAGAAGTGATCAAAAGTGGTGGAAGGTGGTGAAAGTGGTGAAAGTGGTGAAAAGTGGTGAAAAGTGGTGATGGTGGTGACAAGTGTGGAAGGTGGTGAAAAGTGGTGGAAGTGGTGACAGGTGGTGGAAGATGGTGAGAAGTGATCAAAAGTGGTGGAAGGTGGTGAAAGTGGTGAAAAGTGGTGAAAAGTGGTGAAAGTGGTGGAAGCTGGTGAAAGTGGTGAACAGTGGTGAAAGTGGTGAAAGTGGTGAAAAGTGGTGAAAGTGGTGAAAGTGGTGAAAAGTGGTGAAAGTGGTGAAAGTGGTGAAAAGTGGTGGAAGCTGGTGAAAAGTGGTGAAAAGTGGTGAAAAGTGGTGAAAGTGGTGAGAAAGTGGTGAAAGTGGTGAAAAGTTGTGAAAAGTGGTGAAAAGTGGTGAAAGTGGTGAAAAGGTGAAAGTGGTGAAAAGTGGTGAAAGTGGTGAAAAGTTGTGAAAAGTGGTGAAAAGTGGTGAAAAGTGGATGAAAGTGGTGAAAAGTGGTGAAAGTGGTGAAAGTGGTGAAAAGTGGTGAAAGTGGTGAAAAGTGGTGAAAAGTGGTGAAAGTGGTGAAAAGTGGTGAAAGTGGTGAAAAGTGGTGAAAGTGGTGAAAAGTGGTGAAAAGTTGTGAAAAGTGGTGAAAGTGGTGAAAAGTGGTGAAAGTGGTGAAAAGTGGTGAAAAGTGGTGAAAGTGGTGAAAAGTGGTGAAAAGTTGTGAAAAGTGGTGAAAAGTGGTGAAAGTGGTGAAAAGTTGGTGAAAAGTGGTGAAAAGTGGTGAAAAGTGGTGAAAAGTGGTGAAAGTGGTGAAAAGCGGTGAAAGCGGTGAAAAGTGGTGAAAAGTGGTGAAAAGTGGTGAAAGTGGTGAAAGTGGTGAAAAGTGGTGAAAGTGGTGAAAAGTGGTGAAAAGTGGTGAAAAGTGGTGAAAGTGGTGAAAAGTGGTGAAAAGTGGTGAAAGTGGTGAAAAGTGGTGAAAGTGGTGAAAAGTTGTGAAAAGAGGTGAAAAGTGGTGAAAAGTGGTGAAAGTGGTGAAAAGCGGTGAAAGTGGTGAAAAGTGGTGAAAGTGGTGAAAAGTGGTGAAAAGTGGTGGAAGGTGGTGAAAAGTGGTGAAAGTGGTGAAAAGCGGTGAAAGTGGTGAAAAGTGGTGAAAGTGGTGAAAAGTGGTGAAAAGTGGTGGAAGGTGGTGAAAAGTGGTGAAAGTGGTGAAAGTGGTGAAAAGTGGTGGAAGGTGGTGAAAGTGGTGAAAAGTGGTGGAGGTGGTGAAAGTGGTGAAAAGTGGTGGAAGGTAGTGAAAAGCAGTGGGAGTTGGTGAAAGCGGTGGAAGCTGCTGAAAAATGGTGGAAAGTGGTGAAAAGTGCTGGAAGCTGGTAGAAGCTGGTGAAAAGAGGCGCAAGGTGGTGGTGGGTGATGCATGTAATAGTGCAATTAGTTTTCTCACAGAGTTTTTGAAGGACCATGAGGTTTTTGGTGGAAAGATACATGGCTGTTCCATCATTTGAGTCGCTGTACTTTAGTTTCTTACGATGTTTGTTTTCGTGCTTCCTTACTGTTGCTGACTCGTTTTACAGGAAATTCTAACTATAAATAATGATAACTACTAGGACGGCATGTAAACACGTGTTCATGGCCACAATCCAGGATGTTTTGTTATCAATATTCACTGCCAATCCCACGACCGACAACTAAACATACACGAAGAGCACTGTTTATTGAAGTGTGTGAAGTGTGTGGTGTGTGTGTGTGTGTGTGTGTGTGTGTGTGTGTGTGTGTGTGTGTGTGTGTGTGTGTGTGTGTGTGTGTGTGTGTGTGTGTGTGTGTGTGTGTGTGTGTGTGTGTTGAGGGGAAGAGAGAGAGACACAGATAACCAGTCTGAAGTTGAGGCTCAGGCGTCACAACACACTATTACGGAACCGACAAAGTTGTGTCCTATGCAAATCGTGGAACAACCATTTATCACCATCAAGTGCCTCGCCACATGGCGTGCGGTCATGGCCTTCCATCTGTTTCTATCCCTTGTTGCCTCAAGCACCTCTTCCACCCTCTTTGTCTTCAGCCACTCTGCAAGTCCGTCCAATATCTTCTCCCTGGGTCTATCTAGTGCTCTCTTTCCCTCCAGCCTTGCTGTTGTGACCAGGTGCTCCAATTCCCCATAAAATGGCCTATGAATATTGCCTGTCTTTTCCTAATCTTCCTTATCAATGATCTTCTTGTGTCTGCTTCCATCAAGACTGTCTCGTTTGTTTTCTTTACTGTCCATGGAACTCTTAACATTCTTCTTAGAAATCACTGGCTACCTCAATCTTGTTCTGGCTTTGCTTGTCCATGTATACTTCCGACACATTCCACTGGTAGCGAGAGAGAAAGAGTTAACGTGCACCAGCACCGCTAGTTGATAGGCTGGGGGAGTGACAGGGTTACTGGCTAGTCTCTCTAATCCTGGCAATTTCCAGAGGATCGTGCCTCGTGCATATTCACTTCCACGTCGTTTTCAATGCAGACATGGTGTACATCTGTAACACCATTCACGTCTTTGTGATTTAGAGAGGTGGACAGACACTTAGGAAGAGGGACAGACACTTAGGAAGAGGGACAGACACTTAGGAAGAGGGATAGACACTTAGGAAAGGGACAGACATTTAGGAAGTCCGGTCTGAGGAGAATTCAAATCTTCTATTAAGGTAGATAACGGACAAACAAATACTGGCGAACAAAATCCGTGTAATACGTTACCGGACATTTCAAATTGCTTTTTTTTTTTCCTAAAGAAGGGCCAATTAAACTGGAAGCTGGTTGCAGCTGAAAATCCCAACACTGATTTTTGAAGGGATTGATGAAGATTCGAACCCACAACCTTCAAGTCGCCAGTCTGTTACGCTAACCTCTACACCACGACAAAATTAATCTGAAAATAAAAATAAAATTAAAAAATAACGCCAACAAGTGTAACTTGTATTGTTACATTTGAAATGTTAAGTGTTCTTGTGTGTTTAGTCCTTTATATATTTTCAATAAATAAATATAAATAAATAAATAAATAAGGTTATATGCGGATTCACAAAATAACATATTCAAACCGAATGAATTGACTCCGTATTTCATCAAAGCGATAAATTCCAATTGACTCCCGCAAACCCCAGCAATTTCCGGTCGATTGTGCTGTGTGCATATTGAATTCCACGTGGGTTTCCGTGCAGACTTGATACAAATCTCTCCACGATTGTGTGACTTAGAAAGGCCGTTACGCCGTGTGGCCACAATACAGTTCATCCTTCTGCCAGTGGCAACCATAGACAGGATACATGTGCTTAACCCCTTGACTCCCACAACGTAACCAACTGAAAAACATGTTAACCCTTAGACTCCCACACTTTAACCAACTGAAAAAACTACTTAACCTTTTGACTCTCACACCATAACCGATTGCCATTTAAGACACCCTCACTCTATTCACCAGCTTCCTGCAGGAATTTGGTGGACAGAGTAAGGGAGTCAAAGGGTTAAGTTTTTGCATGACTGACAATGCAGAATACTGACAGATAAGGCGCGGGAGTCAACAGGTTATTAATTAAAGAAGCACAGGTACTTGAAACTGAAATTTGAAATTTTGAGACCGGTATGGAATTTGGGATTTAGCATTGTTCGAAGATTCTTCACACTTCGGCAAACCCATATGAGCTTTACCCAAATCTCTTGGTAATCATCTGGCAAATACGCAAGCAAGATGTTAACATGGAGTGAGGAGGACACACGAAAAATTAAGCGGACACGACCAGCATGACTTAAGCATCAAGAAGGAAGACACCAAGGGTTTTTTTTTTCTGGAATGGAGATACCTGTAAACAGCAGATGGCCTATTTATAAACAAACAAATAAAAAACACACACACACACACACACACACACACACACACACACACACACACACACACACACACACAACACGCAAGCACACACACTAGCACACACAAACACTCTCTCTCTCTCACACACACAACCACACACACACAACAAAACACAACACACGCACAAGAGAGAGAGAGAGAGAGACGAGACAGACAGAGACAGACAAGACACAGACAGAGACAGAGAGACAGGGAGAGAGAGTGTGTGTGTGAGAGAGAGACAGAGACAGAGAGAGGCAGAGAGAGATGCAGAGACAGACAGAGGGAGAGACAGACAGAGGGAGAGAGACAGAAAAGACAGAGACAGACAGAGAGAGACAGAGAAAGAGACAGAGAGCAGAGAGAGAGAAGAAGAGAGAAGAGAAGAAAAAGAAGACAGAACACACACACAGACACACACACACACAACAACACACACACACACACACACACACACACACACACACACACACACACACACACACACACACACACAGAGAAACAGAGAGAAGAACAACCGTAGCTGGCCCAAGGGTCGATCAACGACCTCTGCCTTATCAGCAGAGATTCCGTTAGCCAGAGGGTTGTTAGCTCACTTGTTTGACAAGGATTGACTGAAGTATAACTACGCTCTCTGCCCCAAACCTTCTGTAATGATTTGGACAATATCTATCGACCAGTCACTGTGGAACATGACACCGGCTGACAAATGGACGCTACTACAGAATGGCTTCGTGGCTTCAGTCTCTACTCCAAGGACTTGGACACTGAATGTCAAAGTCTGTTTTTAGAGGGATTGGTTGATTTACAGTTGTCTCCCTCACCCTGTCCACTACCATCCTGCTTGGTCAACTATTGACAGCAAGGCAAAACTTTAACCTTTTGACCCCTCAACCTATCCACCACTTTCATGCACGTAACTGGTGGATAGGGCGAGAGTCAGAGAGTTAAAATTTGTGATGGTATGATAGGGTTGGGTAAAGGTAAATTGCTCTCAGCTTGATGGTGTGATAGGGTACGGGAATCAAAGGGTTAATATTTGGCTCCCTCAGCCTTGATGGTGTGATAGGGTACGGGAATCAAAGGGTTAATCTTTGGCTCCCTCAGCCTTGATGGTGTGATAGGGTGCGGGAATCAAAGGGTTAATCTCTGGTTCCCTCAACCTATCTACCAGCTTCCATCATTGTCACTCGTTCCGGGTCTGCCACTGAGCGGTTAATGTCGCCACTAGAGGCAGCGTCCATGGTGAATAGAATCTGGAATTTAAAAGGAACCCATAGCACTAGGACAACTCCATATGCGCTCTAACAAAATCTGCCAGCAATTCTCTACCAGAGTCCTTGATCAGGAAAATATTTAGACTAAGATGTTACGCGCTCTCATCTTTGTCAGAGAAGGACGAGATAACGCTCTTTGTTTATTTATTTAACACAGGCTGGATGGCTCGAGCCTTGGATTCAAGATCTGATGTCTCGAGTTCAATCCCAGCCTGAAACATAAGACCTGGCCTGATTGATCTGACCGTAATGCTTTGATTTAACCCTTTGACTCCCGCGCCCTATCTACCAACTGCAAAAAATTAACCCTTTGACTTCTTCATCCTTTCCATCAGCTTCCTGAGGGAGTCAAAAGGTTACGTTTTTGCTTTGCTAGCATGGCTGACAATGCAGGATGCTGCTAGACAGGGTGCGGGGCGGGAATCAAAGGGTTACTCGTTCTCGTGATCTCAGCTTAGTGTTTTATAGCCCCCCTCTCTCTCTCTCCTACCCCTCCCTCACTTTAACACCTAGCCAGCGCATATGGTTTTGCAGAAGCTCAAGACGTCTGCCAGATAATTACTTGCACATTTGAGAAAAGCGCATATGGAAGTGTCCCAGTGCGATAAATCCATATCGAATAAACTATAAACAAACTAGCGCATATGGAAATCACCGAGTGCGATAAATCTCTCTTGACCGAATCCTCAACACACACACATCATCTAATTACGTAAATAATACGAAGCAAATGGACATAATGTCACATAAAAATAAAACATCTGGTACTAACAGACCAGAAGCAGCAAAGAAGCCAATCATGCCCTGGAACGATCAATACCATAATGCTACGTCTTCTCACCCACCCCCACCTCTTTCCCTCCGGGGACTTTTTTTCCCTTTACGGAGATGTCTGGAAAAGGTCTCAGGGATGCTAAAAATAGCTGGTGTCGACGAGGCCATCGAGCGACTTAGTTCAATTTTGGCGCGGTATCTATAATTAGATCATTCCGAGTGACTGCCGATGTCGTCCGAGGAGACAAGGGAGAGAACGACATACGGTGGCGAGATTGTGCCCCCTCTTCGGTTTCCTTCCGTTGACTAGTTAGGAGTTTTAACGCTGCACAAATCACAAAGCTTTATGACTGTTACACATTGGTTGCTTTCTTGGAAATGGAATACATTTCTGCAGCATGGAGTGGAACGTATCTGAGATCAAAGACAGAAGAAAAAACAACAACAAAAAACAAACAAACAAACAAATGGAGGGATGGACACACGAGAAATGTGGCGGGCAGAAGATAAATTTGTCTTTGTTGTGGGATTAAGTTGTTTGTTTGTTTGTTTGTTTTAAGGGAGCAGTAAGATGAATTGGGGGGGGGGGGGGGTGCGATGATGGCAACAATAATTCGTGATAGTGGGGTAGAAGAAAAAATTGTCATTGTTGGTGTGTTAAGTCGTTTGTTTGTTTGTTTGATTGTTTGTTTGCTTGTTTGTTTGTTTTATGAGAGGTGTAACATGAGCTTAAAATAATTCGTGATGGTGGGTAAAAGACAAATTTGTCCTTGTGTGTGTGTGTGTGTGTGTGCGTGTGTGTGTGTGTGTGTGTGTGTGTGTGTGTGTGTGTGTGTGTGTGTTTTGTGTGTGTGTGTGTGTGTGTGTGTGCGCGCGCGCGTGTGTTTATTTGTTTATCTGTTTGTTTTATAAGAGGTGTAACATGAACATATAATAAATCGTGACGGTGGGCAGAATACAAATTTGTTGTTTTTGTGGTGGTACGTTGTTTGTTTGTTTGTTTGTTTGTGTGTGTGTGTGTGTGTGTTGTGTGTGTG
>JAPXFY010000015.1:79477086-79482086 GCA_030674185.1 Monoplex corrugatus
ATCTGTGTGTGTGTGCTTTGTGCACTGCAGTTTTTGTCCTTGTTGGTGATGGCTTTGGTGAAAGATGACAGTACTTTCCTTCATTTGATCCTTGAATCAAGATTTACTGCCTTATGAATCCATGTTCCATCTATAGAATTACGCAGCCATTACTGACGAAGATCAGTAACGCCATCGAATACGGATGTGAGTAGTTTTTACACTGTTGGAGACTGTTTCATGGTAGCTAATGATGTACGTTTATAGTATATAGTAATGTAGTAGTAGTGGTGGTGGTGGTGTTGGTGGTAGTAATAGTAATAGTAGTAGTAGTAGTAGTAGTGGTGGTGTGTGGTGGTGTAGTAAGTAGTAGTAGTAGTAGATAGTAGTAGTAGCAGCAGCAGTAGTAGTAGTAATAGTAGCAGTGGCAGCAGCAGCAGAGTAGTGCGAGTTATTTTACTACTGTTACTGATGCTATTATTATTATTATCATTATTTTATCAGTAGTAGTGTTATTATATTTTATTATATTATATTATATTATATTATCATTATTATTATTATTATCATTATTATTACTATTATTATTGTTATTAGTATTATTATCATTATTACTATCATCATCATCATCATCTAATCATAATCATCAGCAGCAGCATCGTCGTGGTCGTCGTCGTCATCATCATCATCATCATCATCATTGTTATTATTAGTATTAGTATTATCATCAACCCCTTCTCAGGGATGATGATCGATAATAATGGCCTTCAAAGCATCAGAAATCAGAAATCTGAATCTGAATCTCTGTCTCCTTCCCTCACTCACTCACTTGCTTGCCCCTTTCCTCATCGACGTTTATCGCCCCTGCCCCCATCTCATTTCCCAGCAAGAGTAGAGGCCGCTAGAGGGCGCCAAGTTAACAAGGTGTCAGATGTGCCCGACACACCGCGTCACTTCCCTATCCCCCACCCACCCGCAGGGTATTTGTGTGCATGGGTTTTCTGAGTGGGTGTGATTATAAAGAGAGAGAGAGAGAGAGGGAGAGAGAGAGAGAGAGAAGAGGAGAGAGGACAGAGACATGAGGCAGACAGGAGACAGAGACAAAGAGACAAAAACAGAGAGAGAGAGAGAGAAGAGAGAGGGACAGAGAAAGAGAGAGAGAGGGGAAGAAAGAGTGAGAGAGAAGGAGAGAGAGACACACACACATACACAGAGAGGAGAGAAGGAGAGAGTGAGAGAGAGAGACAAGAGAGAAAAAGAGACAAAGGGGAGAAAGAGAGAGAGGGGGAGAAAGAGTGAGAAGAGAGAGAGAGAGACAGAGACAGAGAGAGTAGAGAAGAGAGACAGAGAGAGACAGGAGACAGAGAGACAAGAGACAGAGAGAAGACAGAGAGACAGAGAGAGAGACAGAAGACAGACCAAGAGAAGAGAGCAGACAGACAGACAGACAAACAGACAAGAAGCAGACAGACAGACAGACAGACAGAACGACATCAGACAGACAGACAGACAACAGAACAGACAGACAAACAGACAGAAGACAGACAAAGACAAAGAAACAACAGACAGAACAGACACACAGTGAAACAAGAGCAGGTTACATTACAGTCATAAGACCACAGTTATGCTGATAACTACTTTCTCCTCACACATGAAACGTGCTTGTGCCTGCATTAACTCTTTCTTTCCCTCACCCTATCCACCAACTGTTGCCTGTATTAACTCTTTCTTTCCCTCACCCTATCCACCAACTTTGCCTGTATTAACTCTTCTTCCTCACCCTATCCACCAACTTTGCCTGCATTAACTCTTTACTTTCCTCACCCTATCCACCAACTCTTGCCTGTATTAACTCTTTCTTTCCTTCACCCTATCCACCAACTCTTGCCTGTATTAACTCTTTCTTTCCTTCACCCTATCCACCAACTCTTGCCTGTATTAACTCTTTCTTTCCTTCACCCTATCCACCAACTCTTGCCTGTATTAACTCTTTCTTTCCCTCACCATATCCACCAACTGTTGCCTGTATTAACTCTTTACTTTCCTTCACCCTATCCAACAGCTCTTGCCTGTATTAACTCTTTACTTTCCTTCACCCTATCCACCAACTCTTGCCTGCATTAACTCTTTACTTTCCCTCACCATATCCACCAACTCTTGCCTGTATTAACTCTTTATTTTCCTTCACCCTATCCAACAACTCTTGCCTGTATTAACTCTTTACTTTCCTTCACCCTATCCACCACGAGAGAGTACATGAGACTGAGACAGCAGTGAGAAAGACGACAAGAGAGCAGAGAGAACATCGTAAGTGCTCAGGAGAGACAGAAGATGAGATAAAGACTGGGATGTCCAGAACACAGACAGACAGACACGTGACATGCAGAATCTCAACAGTCCAGACATACCAACACAGACAACTGACAGAGATAACTGACTACCTTCGGACATCAGCATCAACGACAGACAAACAGACACATAGACCATCGACAGACCAATCACAGACGTAGACGCTGACATAAACTGCATTCACCACACACGTGAAACAAGAGCAAGTTTCAATTACGTCATATCCACAGTTTGTGTATAACATAACTAACCCTTCACCATCATGAAACATGTTGACCTGCATTAACTCTTTCTTTCCTCTCACCCTATCCACAAGCTCTGCCTGTATTAACTGCTTTCTTTCCTCATCCCTATCCAACAACTGTTGCCTGCATTAACTCTATTCTCTTCACCCTATCCAAAACACTATTACCTCTTTCTTTCCTCATCCTATCCAACAACTCTTGCCTGCTATTAACTCTTTACTTTCCTCATCCTATCCAACAACTCTTCCTGATTAACTCTTTCTTTCCCTTCACCCTATCCACAACTCTTGCCTGTCATTAACTCTTTCTTTCCCTCACCCTATCTAACAACTCTTGCCTGCATTAACTCTTTCTTTCCTCACCCTATCGAACACTGTTGCCTGTATTAACTCTTTCTTTCCTTCATTCCTATCCAACAGCTCTTGCTTGTTTAACTCTTTCTTTCCCTCACCCTATCCAACACTCTTGCCTGTATTAACTCTTTCTTTCCCTCACCCACCCACAACTTTGCTTGTATTAACTCTTTCTTTCCTTCATTCCTATCCAACAACTTTGCCGTATTAATCTCTTTCTTTCCCTCACCATATCCAACAGCTCTTGCCTGTATTAACTCTTTCTTTCCCTCACCCATACCAACAACTGTTGCCTGTATTAACTCTTTCTTTCCCTCATTCTATCCAACAACTTTTGCCTGTATTAACTCTTTCTTTCCCTCATTCTATCCAACAACTTTTGCCTGTATTAATTTTCTTTCCCTCACCCTATCCACCACTCTTGCCTGTATTAACCTCTTTCTTTCCCTCACCCCATCCACCAACTCTTGCCTGTATTAACTCTTTCTTTCCTTCACCCTATCCAACAACTCTTGCCTGTATTAACTCTTTCTTTCCTTCACCCTATCCAACAACTCTTGCCTGTATTAACTCTTTCTTTCCTTCATCTTATCCAACACTTTGCCTGTATTAACTCTTTACTTTCCCTCACCCTGTCCAACAGCTCTTGCCTGCATTAACTCTTTCTTTCCTTCACTCTATCCAACAGCTTTTGCCTGCATTAACTCTTTCTTTCCTTCAACCTATCCACCAACTGTTGCCTGCATTTAATGAAAAGATTAAGAACGATGGTGGATATAGAGTGAGGGAATGAAAAGATCAAAAAGATTGTGGATAGGATAGGACATGAAACGTTAACAAAACCTAATGGATAGCATGAGAGAATGAAGGCGAGGGAAACTGGTTGACAGATTGGAGAAACAAAAGGGTTAAAGAAGCTGGTGAATAGGGTGAGGGTTGATAGAGTTAAGGAAGCTGATAGACTCAGTAAAGGACAGAAAAGTTAAGAAAGCTGGTAAATAGAGTCAGGGAGTAAAACAATATAAAAAGCATATGTTGTTGTTCTTGTGTTGTTGCTGCTGCTGCTGTTGTTTTGATAACATTTTATCCTGGTAATCGTTTTTCGACTGTTAATATACTGCGTTTGCTTTCGTTATTGATGTTATAATTGTGATTGTTGTTGTTGTTGTTATGGCTGTAGCTGTGGTTGATGTTTCGCATTCTTCACGAACCAGCCATTCATTTAAACACAGACACACACACACACATACCCCCCCCCCCCCCCCACACACACACACATACACGCGCGCATGAACATTCACCATAATCATCATTATCATTATCATCATCGTCATCATTACCAGCATAATCATCATTTATATTATCGTATTATCAGAAACTATTTCTTATGATGGTAATACTTATAATGCACTAACTACCCCTATTCAGCCACCACCCACACAGACACCCACACTCCCACCCACACCCACACACACACACACCCACACCCACAAACACACACACCCCCACAGACACCCACACACCTACACACACACACCTACACACACACACCTACACACACACACACACACACACCATTTATGGACACAAAAACTAATAATATCAATAGTGCCAGGTGGGCGGTGGTTCAGCCTCCAGTTTAAGTGAACACATGTATATTGCTGATCGATAGGTTTCTGGGGAACAGAGAGACAGGGAGAGGGAGGGAGAGAGGAGAGAGAGAGAGAGAGAGAGAGAGAGACAAACAAACAGACAGACAGACAGACGGAGAAAGAGAGAGAGACAGACAGAGAAAGAGAGAGAGGGGGGGACCGAAAGACAGAGAGAGAAACAGACAGACAGAGAGAGAGAAAGAGAGAGAGAGAAAGACAGAGAAAGAGAGAGACACGAGAGAGAGAGAGACACAGAGAAAGACAGACAGACAGACAGAGACAGAAACAGAGAGAGACAGAGAGAGAGACAGAGAGAGAGAGAGACAGAGAGAGAGACAGAGAGAGAGAGAGAGTCTACACAAACACACACAGCATACATATATGCACACAGCATACATATACACACACCTTCCCAACCTCAG
>JAPXFY010000015.1:79487086-79494586 GCA_030674185.1 Monoplex corrugatus
TAGGGTGAGGGAGTCAAAGGATTCGGTTTTTTTTGCAGTTGGTGGATACGGTATGGGAGATAAAGGGTTAATCATTATGGTAGGGTGATGGAGTCAAAGGATTCGGGTTTGTTTTTTTGGGTTTTTTTTGTTTGCAGTTGGTGGATAGGGTACGGGAGTCAAAGGGTTAACTATTAAGGTGGGTGAGGAAGTCAAAGGGTTCAGTTTTTGCTGTTGGTCACTAGGATTCGGGAGTGAAAGGGTTAGCATTAAGACAGATTCGGAGTGAAAGTGTTGAGCATTAAGATAGGGTACTGGAGTCAAAGGGTTAAGCATTAAGATAGGGTACTGGAGTCAAAGGGTTAAACATTAAGATAGGGTAAGGGAGTCAAAGGGTTATGCATTAAGATAGGGTGAGGGAGTCAAAGGGTTAAGCATTAAGATAGGGTGAGGGAGTCAAAGGGTTAAGTATTAAGATAGGTGAGGGAGTCAAAGGGTTAAGTATTAAGATAGGGTGAGGGAGTCAAAGGGATAAACATTAAGATAGGGTGAGGGAATCAAGGGTTAAGCATTAAGATAGGGTGAGGGAGTCAAACGGTTAAGTATTAAGATAGGGTGAGGGAGTCAAGTGTTAAGCATTAAGATAGGGCACAGGAGTCAAAGGGTTAAGTATTAAGATAGGGTGAGGGAGTCAAAGGGATAAACATTAAGATAGGGTGAGGGAGTCAAAGGGTTAAACATTAAAATAGGGTGAGGGAGTCAAAGGGTTAAACATTAAATAGGGTGAGGGAGTCAAAGGTTTAAACATTAAGATAGGGTGAGGGAGTCAAAGGTTTAAACATTAAGATAGGGTGAGGGAGTCAAAGGGTTAAGTATTAAGATAGGATACGGATTCAAAGGGTTAAGCATTGCCACACATACATACCCAGAAGATCGGAAAAAAATGTCCGCCCTTTACACATCAGACGAAGGTGTCCAGGGGGGTCGAACCTAGGACCTTCCTACTGGCAGTGCCATGTTTACCCACTGGCTACCACGCCTGTTATTTTGCCCAAATATGCTTATACACGAGCATACATTCATTACACTTTTCTGTCAAAAGCTTGGCTAAAAATCGGCTAAAGCATGCAAGGACACAAAAGAATGCGAAAATCACTCACAATAATTAAAAAATTTCAAGCAGCTAATTTATCCCTCGCAATGTTGGCCTCGATCAGTGTACCTAAAATATAATTTCATACAATTTCAGTTTCAGTTTCAATACAAGCAATTCTTTTTAACTGTTCTACAAATGAACGAAGCCTTGACATTAAAATACCCCCTTCAAATCGAATGACGAAGTACGCTTCTGCACAAGAACATCACAGTTCCTTTACATCAAAACTTCTTGAAACTGTTCCAGCACTGGCTTTGACTGTTGTGCCCGAAAAATATGTTACACATATTTATAACCGTTTCAATAAACGATCGAAGCCTTGACACTATTAAAACTTTTCTTTCAAAAGTCGAATGCAAAAGATTATATTACACACATCTACATAACTCCTTCGTACGTGTTACAGCATTGGCTTTCAAAGGTGGGTTGGTTGTGTCACCCCCCAGAATATGCCTACACAATGTATAGAAAACTGTTTGAACAAAATCATGAAAGTTGACACTATTGCTTCAATTTGTGTGCCGTAATACGTTGTTTACACACAAAAGCATTCAACTACACCTTCCCACACAAACTGTCGCAACGCTATCCTCGATTTAACCCTTTGAATTCCCACACCTGTCCACCAGCATCTTGCATGTCAACCATGCTAACAAAGCAAAAACTTAACCCTTTGAATCCCACCCTGTCCACCAGCATCTTGCGTTGTCAACCATGCTAGCAGAGCAAAAAAGTTAACCCTTTGATCCCTCCACCCTATCCACCAGCTTCCGACAGGAAGCTGGTGGATAGGGTGTGGGAGTCAAAGGGTTAAGTTTTTGCAATTGTGGAATAGGGTGCAGGAGTCAAAAGGGTTAATATACCTAAACAACTGGGAGCAGGGAAGGAAGGAGGAGAGACGTTTAATCATGAACGATTCAATAGCCTTGAGGTTTACGCAATACTCGCTTCGGCAAGTAGGCTGTGCACTCCAACCGTCCCTAGGAACGTAAACACAAAATGACATGATGATATTGGCAGGCTTTCTCTTTGAACCAGCCAGCAACAAACGTTGTACAAAACTGACAGAACTATGCGCGTGGCTTTGTGAGCGTTCGTTTATGATGAATGTTATTGTTGATGATGACGATGATGATGACGGTATGTTTGTATGTATGAAGGAGGTAAAGAGAGACACAGAAAGGGGAGAGAGACAGACAGACAGACAGACAGACAGGGAGAGAGAGACAGAGAGAAGCAGACAGAAAACAGAGAGAGAGACAGACAGACAGAAACAGAGAGACAGACAGACAGACAGGGGGAGAGGGAGAGAAAGAGACAGACAGACAGACAGACTACAGACAGACTACATGGAGAGAGACAGACAGACAGACAGAGAGACAGGGAGAGAGAGAGATAGATAGAGAGACGGACAGACAGACAGACAGGGAGAGAGAGACAGAAGACAGACAGACAGACAGACAGAGAGAGGAGAGAGACAGACAGACAGAGAGACAGACAGACAGAGAAGACAGACAGGGAGAGAGAGACAGACAGACTACAGACAGACAGACTACAGGGAGAGAGACAGAAGACAGACAGACAGACAGACAGACAGAGAGAGAGAGAGAGAGAGAGAGAGAGAGAGGAGAGAGAGAGGGGAGAGAGAGAGTTCTCCGGCCAAATCAATGTTCGCATTGTGTACCTTCATTTTTTGGAAAGAAAAATAAATCAACTGAAGTTAGCAGAAAACATCAAATTGCCTAAACTTGTTCTGAACATTGAGTGTCCTATTGCAAAATCAAGCTCAAACGTAAATTTTGCTATTCAATTGTTAAGATTCTTTCTGCTTAATGTTTTGTATGCTAATTCCATTGGATTTTCGTTTATTTGCTGTTATTCTCCTAGCCCCTAGTTTAAGTTTAAGGATCTATTGAAATGTGAACACTGAATGATGTTTTGATGTCCCAGTTTCTGCATTGCTTCCGTGTCACTACCCCATGCCGCTTATTTTTGGCTCTACGTCCACACACACAACACACACACACACACACACAAGCACGTACACACACACACACACACGCATGCACACACACGCATGCATACACACACACAAGCACACACACACACAACACACACACGCACGTACACACACACACACACAGCACGTCACACACACCACACACACACACCACACGCACGTACACACACACACACACACACACGTACACACACACACACACAAGCACGTACACACACACACACCACACACACAAGCACGTACACACACACACACACACACACACACAAGCACGTACACACACACACACACAAGCACGTACACACACACACACACACACACCAAGCACGTACACACACACACACACACACAAGCACACACACACACACACACACACACACAAACACACACAACACAACACCACACACACACACACACACACACACACACACACACAGAGGCAGGTGAGTGTTGACAAGAAATCCAACAATCAAAATGGCAAACAACTGAACTGAAAATCACAATCATGGTGGTTGAGACCAAACGCTCCAAAAACACAGCGGGAAAAAGGAGCTGCTCAGACCAGAGACATGAATAGAAAGATCGGCAACACACGCATTCGCTGCCACAAGACCTCGTTAATCGATCAACGCCAAAAGCCAGAATGTTCGTGCCCAATCATTGATATCTCTGCTAGCATAATCGATTTACTAAGCTGTAAGGCGTGTGTTCAACCTCCATTAGTCCACGACAGGACGAAAGGACTTAAGATTTGTTTTATATATTGCAACGGATGCTTGTTCTTTCTAATTTTGTTAGATTTGTTGATTATGCATTGTGTACATTTAAAGATGTTTGTAAATGCTATGTATTTGAAAATGAATAAAAACAAGTTAAAAAAAAAGGACAGACAGACAGAGACAGAGATAGAAAGAGAGAGAGATCGAGAGAGAGAGAAAATGAGAGAGAGAGAGAGAGAGAGAGAGAGAGAGAGAGAGAGAGAGAGACAGAGAGAGAGAGAAGTGTGTGGTTTGCGCTGTCCCAAGCCTTCTGCAGAAGTCTGTGCAATAGGCTTTGGGCTACCGAAGCAAGATAGACACATGACCGCGTGTTGCTGAGTAGATTACTGATCTCTCTGTCTATGTCTCTGATCAGACCATTGGCTCAAGACTGTTTGTTTTTTCATTGGAAAACGGGGTCACCAACCGAGCTATGTGTGTGTAGTGAACAAACTTAACAACAAGTGGGCGACACGGAGCACACAGCTGGCCTAGCATTGATCACTTTCACTCACCCACCCAGTGCTAAACGTTATGTCAGCCATGAAAGCACAACAAAAACTTCACCCTTTCACTCCCAAACCCTCTCCACCAGCCTCCTGCGCGCGTATCAGCCATGATGATGATGATGGTGATCATGGTGATGATAATGATCCTCGTCGTCATCATCATCATTATCACCATTGTCATCGTCATCATCGTTGTCGTCATTATCGTCATCATCGTCGTCGTCGTCGTCATCATTTTGTGCCTTGCCGCATGGCGTTGGCGACCGTGGCCCGCCATTCGAATCTATCTTTTGTCGCTGCAAATACATCTCCTACCCTTTCTGTCCTCATCCATTTTGCAAATCCGTCCAATATTTTCTCTCTGGGTCTACTTGGTGCTCTTTTTTCCCTTCAGCTTTCGTATTGTGACTAGGTTCTCTAATTTCTCCTGCCTCGTAACATGTCTTGTAGATGTTGCTTGTCTTTTCCTGATCTTCTTCATTAACGTTCTTTTTGTGTCTACCTCTTTCAAGACTGTCTCGTTTGTTTTCTTTGCTGTCTACATATAAGGAACTCTAACATTGTCCTACAAACCACATTTCGGCTACCTCAATCCTGTTTTGACTTTCCGTGATGACTGTCCACGCGACATATCCGTGCAATAGTATTGGTTCTATATACCACTGAAGCCATGATAGCAAAACAAAACAAAACAAACAAATACCCCCTATAAAAACAGCAACAACAACAACAACAAGAACAAAAACACTTGACCCTTTCACTCCTGAACATCATACGAAGTAGCTAATTTGGTCAGAGGACAGACTTTTAATCGCACTGTCTTGGGGTTTGAGCCTACCTGGCTACCGTGCCTAATGGGTAAAGGACGGATAATTTGCCCATCTCACAGTTCAGCCTATATGCAGACCTATTAGTGTGTAAACCCCCTTTGTGAGAACATCAAATATACATGTTAAAGATCCTGTAAGTCATGTCTGTATCCGATAGTTTATGAAGACATGGAAATACCCAACATGCAATGCCCACCATATCCCTTTGACTCCCGCATCCTGTCCACCAGCATCCTGCATTGTCAGCCATGCTACCAAAGCAAAAAACATTCCCTTGACTCCCTCATCCTATCCACCAGCTTCATGAAGGAAGCTGGTGGATAGAGTGAGGGAGTCAAAAGGCTAATTTTTTTGCAGTTGGGGAATAGGGTGAGGGGTCAAAGGGATATACAAATGACTACTATGTAATAAATGTGCATCAGCATACCACCTGGACAGTGTGGACAAACAGCGTGCAAACACTCATCTATCAGAAATCGAATCGCTCAAAAATAACAACAGTTCGCTAACCTGCCAACCAGCTTCTGTATAATACTCTATGAAAGTACAACCAAAACGTAACCCTTTCACTCCCTCTCATTATCCACTAGTCTCTTACATTATGAGCCGTGTCAGGAAAGCACAACAAACTTAACTCTTTTATTCCCCCGTCCGTCCACCAGCCAATAGCATAATACACCATAATACAGACCTTGTACTGTTTAAAAAAAACATATAAGAGATTAGTAGATATGATGTATGTATGTAAAGTTTGCTCAACCCATTGTACATACATCTTGTTCAGTTTTCTCAATCATATTGTAATAATATTCAACAAATATTGTCTTTTTGTGTCTTGTCAAAGACCAGTTAAAAACAAGTTTGAAACCCAAAATTTTTGAACAATCACAACAACAAAAAACATAGCAGAGCAAAACCTTAACCTCTCTCTTCATCACCAAAACTTATTAACCCTCTCTCCATCACCAAAACCTTATCCCTCTCTCTCCATCACCAAACCCTAACCTCTCTCTCCATCACCAAAACCTTAACCTTTCTCTATCATCAATCTACAAGTTTCCGACAGAAAGCTTATAGACAGAGTGAGGTGGTGACTGGTTGTCATGGATACCAACAACATTGACAAATTCGCCAGTTTTTTGCACAGAAAAGTCTTAACCTTTTCACTACCTCCCCCTATCCACCAACTTTCCTGCAGAAAGATAATACATAGGGTGATGGAGTGCAAGGTTTATTACTATTACTACTGCCAGCAATATTAACAATCTCGTCATTTTGCACTTTATAGATACACATTTTCACCTTACGTGTGGGCCGCTTTTTGTCATAATAATATAACCGATAAGGTTAAAATTTATAGACAAATACAGGGGGGTGCAAAAGTAGGTATACAGTCATGAAAAAAGAAAACTCGTACAATACTCACTGCATTTATTATACAAACAAATGAATATTGCATATACATGTAATAACAAGCACAGCCTTAATCCCTCAGATACTCAAACTGCTTGCCGTCGGTATTCACACACTCCTCTAATCGAGAGCGGAATTAAACATTATAATAATGATGTGATACTTACTGTATACCTACTTTTGCACCCCCCTGTAATTGAAAATGAAAGATGGATGAAAGTGTAGGCTGTTGGTGTTATCTTATCGTGATGTTCGATTTGTTAGCATTGTTGACACTTTAAAGGTCAGCTCATGGACACAGCAGGGCGGTGTCTTTGATATTTTTATCTTTTGATTTGCTACAGGTTAACGCTGTCAAACACACACGTTTACATCTTATCATTATCATTATCATAAATCATTACGTGTGCATCTTATCATTATCGTAAATCATTACGGGTGCATCTTATCATTATCATAAATCATTACGGTGCATCTTATCATTATCGTAAATCATTACGTGTGCATCTTATCATTATCGTAAATCATTACGTGTGCATCTTATCATTATCATAAATCATTACGGTGTGCATCTTATCATTATCATTATCATAAATCATTACGTGTGCATCTTATCATTATCATTATCGTAAATCATTAGGCGTGCATTTTATCATTATCATTGTCGTAAATCATTTTTTGTATATCTTTCAAACTCATTACAATTACTATACGTTACACATAATCGCACACGTAGTGGAGCCCTGATAACTCAAGCAGTTGGGACAGCTGACCACATCACACTATGTTGTCTAGGTTGTTGCGCGCGCACACACACACGCACGCACGCACACAC
>JAPXFY010000015.1:79499586-79507086 GCA_030674185.1 Monoplex corrugatus
TACGTCCATGCTGAACTGTATCTTTCTTTACGTCAATCGCACACCATATGGTCAGCAAGCTGTTCATGATATCATTAGAAATAAAAGTAAAACATGGGGACTTTTGTGAAGCATCTCATCTAAAAGAGCCCTAAACGCTTCAAAAAAGCATGAGAGACAAATACGGACGCCACTAAAGTAAGTACATGTTAACCCTTAACGCTATAAGAAACAACAAAACAACAAACAACAACAAACAAACAACAACAACAGAATATTGATAGAATGTTCACTTCATACGCCGAACGATCATGTAACAAAACAAATGAGAACAGAACAAAAATTTAGACTCCAAATGTAGTGAATTGTTTCTCTCTTTACCTTTTAAATAACACACTACACAGATATGCATTCGCACATACATACAAACACGTGCACACATTCAGACAAAGAGAAGAGAAGAGAGAAGAGAGAGAGAGGAGAGAGGAGAGGAGAGAGAAGAAGAGAAGAGAATTCAGACAAAGAGAGAGAGAGAGGAGATCAGAAAGAGAGTAGAGAAGAGAGAGATAGACAAAGAGAGAGAGAGAGAAAGAGAGAGAGAGTTCAGACAAAGAGAGAGAGAGAGCGAGATCAGTAATCAATGAATCGATAAATCAAATCAAAAGTAAGTAAGTAAGTCAGTCAATCAGTCATTCAGTCAGTCAGTAAGTAAGTAAGTCAGTAGGTAAGTAAGCAAGTAAGTAGTAAGTCAGTCAGTCAGTCAGTCAGTATGTAAGTAAGTTAGACAGTCAGTCAGTCAGTCAGTCAGTAAGTCTGTCAGTCAGTCAGTCAGTCAGTAGTAAGTAAGTCAGTCATCAGTCACTCAGTCACTCAGTAAGTCAGTAAGTAAGTCAGTCAGTAAGTAAGTAAATAAATAAGTATATAAACGAATACATAAATAAATAAATACATGAAAAAGAGAGCATCATCTCATCGTTAATCATCTTCATCCATCATCCCCCGCCCCCTCCATCCCTTCCCCTCTCCTCCCCTCCCCCTCATCCCCTCTATCAGCCCTGGGACGGTATCTCCACCTGTTGTTGTACCTGGGAGGGGGGGGGGTGCTGATGTAAACCACTAATCAAATGAAAATAAAAACAACAATGAGACAAACAAGTAAAACCGAACACACACACACACACACACACACACACACACACCAACACACACACACACACACACACACACACAACACACACACACATACACACGCACACTCACGCACACGCACACGCACATCCATGCACGCACACATACACACACACACACTCACGCACAACAACACACACACACACAGACACGCAACACACACATACACACTACACACGTACCCCACACCACACACATACACACCTACACACACACAAACACACACACATACCACACACACACACACACGCACGCACGATCCTCCCCCCCCCCAACACACACAGACACATATTTACACAACACACACACACACACACACACACACACACACACACACCCACAATCGCGTGCCGCGCGCGCGCACCACACACACACACAACACACACACAACAAACACACACACACACAATACACACACAACACACACACACACACACTCCCCCTCCTCCCCCCATACACACACCCTGCCACCACCGACCACCACCACCACTACAACAACACCTGAAACACAGCTGACACCGGTACAAACACACACACACTCACCTCACATCTCACTTCTGTAGACATCACCAGGAAACAGACACTGTCTCTCATTGCCTGCCTTCCCAGGACATCCAGTTACCTATTGTGTATGTCTAATATCATCCCTCCTCAATATTTATGGCGGTAGAGACGGTGTTGATCCGACATAGTCTGAAGAAGTTCACACTATATGTAACACGAATCCACACAGCAAGTTGTGAAATGAAAGAAGCAATAAAAACATAGGTACAAGGTGAGGACAGGAGAAAACGAACCGGACCATTGATAGCGTCCCTAACTGTACATTAGTCCTTACAACAAAACAAATAAATAAAAATAAAAAAGTTTCTAGCGTCCCTAACAGTACATTAGTCCTTACAAAAAAAAAAAAAAAAAAAAGTTTCGTGCTTGGAGTTTGTTCGAGATGGATTCATCGCACTCGGGAAGTTCCATATGCACTCCATCCAAATGTGCCAGAAATTCCCTGGCAGACACCCCCGGGCCTGCTGAAAACCTTAAGCACTGGCAAGGGCTTGAAGTGGAGAGCGATGGGGTGGGGGCAGAGGGAACCCACAGAACACCAAGCCGCACTATCAGAGTTATTGGACTTATTTCAAGAGGGATTCGCCACGCTCCGACAGCTCCATATGCGCCCTACCCAAATCCGCCAGCAATTGTCTGACAGATTTTCTGAGCCTGCACCAATACCTCTATGCCCTGGCAAGGTCTTGAAACGGGGGAAAGGGGAGAAGGGACCTATCAGACACTATAAGCTGACACCACCAGAATGATGGAAACACTAAGATGGGCAGCGAACAGGCCAGTTTTTAACCCTTTGAGTCCCGCACCCTGCCAATAGCATCCTGCATGACGACCACGCCAGCAAAGCAAAAAGTTAACCTTTTGACTTCCTGATCCTTCACCAGCTTCCTGATCTGAGCTATTGAATCTACAGCTTTATCAACAGAACCGCAATAATATATGCAGCCCGGCCCACTTAGAGTGTACAGGAACGTTCATAGTAAACCCGGACAGACGGTCACGGCATCTGGATGGCCGGCGTGAAAGCGTTTTATACTGCAAGGACGACGGAGCTGGACGGCCACGATTTTTCCCTCCGGCAGGAGTCCACCAAAGACAAAGTGGCGTGCATGGAGCGACTTAAGTTGATATTGTTGGTGGTGGTGGTAGAAGAAGAAAAGAAACATTGTACATCCAACCGTCTATTTTCTATACATCCAATCTGTCCCAATCTCTCTGGCGACGTTTTCCCATGCAGCTGCAAATGTCTCTGCAGTGATTTTCGTCTTCTTCCTCGTAAACGCAAGGCATTGATATCACAACAGCAGTAAGCTTCTCGTAGTTCGTGTTTTTCTTACAAGAAAGATAATTCGGTGTGAAGTCAAGAGAAGAATTTAGTCCCTTAACTCGGACGGACAGAAAAAAAAAAAACCCGCAAGCACGACCGGAGAATTTCCGTCCGTGTACGGTCGGGCCTGGCCGGACTTACTTTAGCAAGAAGGGGTTAGTGTGTTGTCATCTATAACAGGTAGATGAAACGTCCCAGCAGAGCTGTGTTTACAGATGGCTCTATTGGTCAACTGTCTTGTTTACAGTGTACATAAGTGTGAGAACGGCTGTGCTGCCCGATGCTGGTGTACACTGAAGTACCTGTAAGGGCCTGTTTCTACCTGAGGGGTTGTACGTTGATTAATCCTAAGCTTTCACTACAGGCTAGTTCGTCTGCCTTGGTCAGACTGAAGTACACGTATGGGCCTGTTTCTACATGGGTCCTTTCTGCGATATTACTATAAACACTTTTTCCATTGCCAGTGAGAACAAACAGAGGTTTGCTGTACATGTACACGATCTTTTTGACAGGAAACGTCCATGGCCGTCCGGGCTTACTACGAACACACACTTAGGGGTTTAGGAACCACACACTTACTTGGGAAGGGCTTCAGCTCTGTAGACGTTTTGCTGACCAGTTAATCCCTGAGTTTCCGCTACTATTTAACCTTTTTTGTCTTGTATAATTATGGGCTGAACAGTGAGGCTAGACACAGTACCGCACACCATGGATCCTTTCCAGGTCAGGACTATCAGCAGTTAGGGACTGATGGTTACAATGGAGACTGGGCTGTAATTGGATGTAGGAAACAGCTGGTTCGTCTGTAAACCCTACATGCACCACTCTATAATTATCTGTTAACTCTGCCTGGTAACACTGTAGTCTGTGTATGAAATGCTGTCGTCACGGTGTCATAACAGATACATTATAAACTATATAATTATGCAGTTACGTGCAATTTCTTTTAGGATCATCGCATTAAGGATGACATTTTTGCACTCATCTTTTTCTTCCCATTTTCTACGCCACTTTCATGTCCACGGAGGCTGGCAGTGATCTTTTTTCTTTCTTTCATTTTTATATATGTACAATGCAATGGTGATGATGACGATGAGAATGACAGTCATGACGGAGTTCCTCTAGGACTGAGGCTGTGTGACTGAGCTGTACTCTACGTTTACTTTCATAATATATCTGTCGTCAACCAGGCCTGAGAGATACACACACCCAAGGTATTGCTCAGAAGATTTGAACAACATCCTCAGTGATGGATACGTGAAATGGTTGAGACTCGACTGTGCGGCCCGAGTGTTCCCAAATGAGCCTGTAACACGCTCAACTCTGGGTAGGATCCCGTTGAAGCCGAAAAATCCCAGAAATTATTTTTTAAAGACAATGGTAGGGATTCTAGCCTATAACCTACCAGTTGCTGTTCCCTTGCTCTAACCACTACACCACGGGACTAGTAGTTTGACGTAATTATTCACTGATAAAATTTCTCTGGTCCTTCATACCCCGATCTCGTGGTGACCTCAGTTTTAGTTTTCTCTACGGCTTCAATACCAGACGTAAATTGTTAAAAGGTTTTTGATGACAGATGGTTACGGAAGAGAGGTTTTTTATTTTCATCTCTTACATACTCCTTTATTTTGTATTTATTTATTCACCTAGTTACGTATAGACTTAATGCTTACTTTACATGTAACCAAGATTATTCCAGTGATAGGCTGATACGATACCAGAATAACATATAGACTAGGAAAAACATAGGCTAGGTAGGGCCTCAGGACCTGGCCAGCTCATGGGTTTATGTGCAGGCTTAAGGCTTGTGCCATGATCACCATACACATGGCACCTGTGACGTTAGTGCATATGGAATTCGTTCCGAGCGCGGAGACGTCATCTCGAGAAACTGAAACGGAAGAGAGAGAGAGAGAGAGAGAGAGAGAGAGAGAGAGAGAGAGAGAGAGAGAGAGAGAGGAGGGAGGGTGGGTGGGGGGGGGGTGCGGGAACTGTCCTAAGAGGCCATGGTGATGATCTTTTTACCGACGTGGTTCCCTCTCTGTCTGGTCCCGCGACTGCTCAACTATTGTTATTAGTAAGGGGGGGGGGGGGAGGGGGGTTCACAAGGGAGTGTCCTTAACCCTTTGACTCCCGCACTCTGTCCACTAGCATCCTGCATAATCAACCATGCTAGCAAAGCAAAAATTGCACCCTTTGACTTCCTCACCCCATCCACAAGCTTCTTCTTCTTCTTCTTGTTGTCATTATTGTTATTATTGTCATTATTATTATCATTATAGTCATTATTGTTATTATCATAAACATTATTATTATTTACAGTTAATTGTCAGAACAACTTCATCTTCATCATCATATTCATCTTCATTTTCATATTCATTTTTATTTCTTTTGTCACAGTGGATTTATCACGTAAAACACGTGCTGCTCTGACCTTTAATTAAGAGTGCATCGCCGCAGTATTTGGTCAAAGACTTGAGTGTACTTCAACAGTACCTGTTCTCATCACACACATCATCATCATCATCAGGTGCCCCGCCGCATGGCGTTGGCGACCATGCACTTCCAACCATCTCTATCTCTCGTTGCCCTAGCATCTCCCCCACCCTCCTCATCCCCAGCCACTCTGCAAGTCCGTCCAGCATTCTCTCCCTGGGTCTACCTGGTGCTCTCTTTCCCTCCAGCTTTCCCGTTGTGACCAGGTGCTCCAAATCCTCCTTTCTCATAAAATGGCCTATAAATGTTGCCTGTCTTTTCCTAATTTTCCTTATGAGTGATCTACTTGTGTCTGCCTCCATCAAGACTGTCTCGTTTGTTTTCTTTGCTGTCCATGGAACTCTCAACATTCTTCTGAGAAACCACATCTCGGCTGCCTCAATCTTGCTCTGGTTTTGCTTGTTGACTGTCCACGCCTCGCATCCGTACAACAGTATTGGTTCTATATAACATTCAAGGACTCTCTTTCTGATGTTAATTGATAGGCATTTGTTGGTAAGAATGCTTGTCATCTTCTTGAATGCTGTTTTGGCTTGGCCGATTCTGCCAGCTATTTCCGATGTGCATCATTCTGCCGTCTGATGAAATGACCGTTCCCAGGTATTTGAACTTATTAACCTGTGTCAAGGTTGTGGCATTTGCTGTTATTTTGCATGAGGGGATTTCATGCTTTTTACTGATCACCATGACTTCATGTTCTCATCACACACACACACACACACACACAAAAAAAATGACGCAGGGACATGATTTATCAGGCAGCAATGTGAGAGACACCGAACAGAGCGTGTGAGTGGCAACGTTTACGCCTGGTGTGGTCCATATCACTGTGATTATTGACTGTCGCGTCACTTGCCTGTTTTCACCACTGGTGACTGGGTCCGTCTTGATAGACCCTTCTTGTTCTTATTGTTGTTGCTGTTGTTGTTTATAAAAAGGGGAATGACCTGAGACTGTTCTTATTGTTGTTGATGTTGCTCTTGTTACTGTGTCCGTCTTGATAGACCGTTCTTGTTGTTGTTGTTGTTTATAAAAAAGGGGAATGACCTGAGACCGTTCTTATTGTTGTTGTTGTTGCTCTTGTTGCTGTTGCTAGTGTTGGTGTTGTTGTGATTGTTTAATTAAGGATGTGACCTCCAGGAACTGTACTAAGACCGTTTTTATTGTTGTAGTTGCTGCTCTTGTTGTTGCTGTTGTTGTTGTTGTTGTTGTTGTTGTTGTTGTTGTTGTTGTGATTGTTTAATTAAGGGGAATGACCTCCAGGAACTGTACTAAGACCGTTTTTATTGTTGTAGTTGCTGCTCTTGTTGTTGTTGTTGTTGTTGCTGCTGTTGTTGTTGTTCTTTTCTTCTTTTTTCTCCTTCCTCTTCTTCTTCTTGTTATTGTTGTTGCTGTTGTTTACAATAGGGAATGACCTCCAGGAACTGCACTGAGACCGTTCTCATCGTTGTTGCTGTTATTGTTGTTGATGTTATTGCTGTTGTTGTTGCTGTTGCTGCTGTTGTTGTTGTTGTTATTGTTGTTGATGTTATTGCTGTTGTTGTTGCTGTTGCTGCTGTTATTGTTGTTGCTATTGCTGTTGTTGTTGTTGTTGTTATTGTTGATGTTGTTGTTGTTGTTGCTGTTGATATTGTTGCTGTTGTTTATAAAAGGCGAATGACCACCAGGAACTGCACTGAGACCGTTCTAATTGTTGTTGCTGTCATTGATGTTTTTGTTGTTGCTACTGTTGTTATTATTGTTGTTGTTTTTAAAAAGGGAATGACCGCCAGGAACGCACTGAGACCGTTGTTGTCGTTGTTGTTGTTGTAGTTGTTGCTGCTGCTGTTGTTGTTGTTGTAGTAGTTGTTGTTGCTGTTGTTGTTGTCGTTTACAAAAGGGGAATAAACCTATAGGAACTGCACTACGACCGTTCTTATTGTTGTTGCTGTTGTCGTGTATTG
>JAPXFY010000015.1:79519586-79522086 GCA_030674185.1 Monoplex corrugatus
TATGAAGAAAATAAGTTGGAAGTTGTGAATAATTATTGCTATTTAGGTTTTAATTTCACGACAATGGTAAGTGTCAAAAAAGGTACTGCACATTTAGCAACTAAGGGGAAGAAAGCTGTCATACAGCTAAATAGGGTTCTCCAAAAATTCAAGGAAATGACAATGGATACTTTCTTTAAAATATTTGACGCAAAGGTACAACCCATTCTGTTGTACGCGTCAGAAGTATGGGGATTAAAACGAATGGAACACATAGAAAAGGTACATATGATGGCGTGCAAAAGATTTTTAGGCGTGCCTGTTAAGACACCAAACAAGATGGTGTACGCTGATCTGGGAAGATATCCATTATTCGTTAACTCTGTGGTCGCATGCTTAAGATATTGGTTTAAATTGCTACAAATGAGTGCCGAAAGATTTCCGCATAAAGCTTACCAAATGCTTCTGGAATTAGATAGAAATGGAAAGGATTGTTGGGCATCAGAGGTAAGAAAAATCCTGTGTGATACAGGTTTCAACATTGTATGGCTGCAACAGGGAGTTGGGGATGTAAAACTATTTTTAAACATATTTAGACAAAGACTTGTCGATCTGTTTATCCAAGAATGCACTAGTATTATTAGAGATGGTGACAGATATGAGTGCTATAGATCATTCAAAACAATTTTTGAAAAAGAAAAATATATTTCTGACATGGATACATACTGTCTCAGAGTGGCAATCACACAACTAAGATTTGGTGTACTACTGCTGAATAACAATTCACATCGTTATAGTGAGAGTATTCACAAAAGGGCATGCCCTTTTTGCAAAACTCATATCGAAAATGAATATCACCTTATATATGACTGTCCCACTTATACAGATATTAGAGTAAAATTCCTCAAAGATTCAGCTAGAATGCCACTTTATCTACTGCTCAAAGCAGAAAATTCTCATCATAGATACAATGTGTCCAGATTTGTTTTTCATGCCATCAACAGACGCAAAAAAATCATGAATGAATAAACTAACGAAAATAAGTCATCACCAGTCCTATATTACTGTATTACATTAGTAATTATACAATGCTGTATAGGTATAATAAATGGTAAAACTATTAACGCTTGTTCCATTATATTTTTGTAGTCATTTCGATATAAACTGTGTACAGACTGTAAATTATGCACAAAAACGCGGGGGTAAAGATAATTTTGAAAAATCGAATTGTTTATTGCTACTTGTTTTACAAATATTTGGTAAATTGATGATTCATTGATTGACTGCTTAACTGATTGTTTGATTAATTCATTGATTGATTGATGGATGCACTGACTGAATGATTGATCCATTGATTAGTTGCTGACTAAGTACTGATCGGGAAAATGATTTATATGAAACTGATCAAATTGTTCGGTGACTCGCTAACTAGTTTGGTTTATAGATGAGTAATTGTATTTGGCGACAAACTTAACTGGTAGAGAAACGGTTCAGTATTTTAACTGATCGGATTCAGATGGCTAATTAAATGATAGAATGGCAGTTGATTGATTGATTGATTGATTACCGTTGCCACGGTACACTGAATGTACTAAGTATTTGTTTGATTAGATGGATAAAGTGAAGTATGTTTCGCAAGCATGGTGATTTACCAATTATTTGTTGATTGTGTGATGATTGTATTACTTGACCGGCTGTTGGCTATACAGAGAGACTAATTGCTTGATCAGTAGATGGAGGAATGGAACGATATATGTATATGTATTAAATATCTTTATGACTTGTTTGATGCCTTAATGCACTGATGAAGCTTAATTATAATCAAGTACTATTTAGTGTATTACTTCATTAAATGTTAGATTTAGTCAGCAAAAGAAAGATCTGTTGACTGTTACACCAACGAAGTATTCAACTGAGGAAAGCGAGGAAAGTGTCAATGTTCGACGATGCAATCATGCGCATTGCAATATTGGTGTAATACACAAAAACCCTATCTCCCCCCCCCCTCCCACCGACTATTGTATTGTGGCCTAAGGCCGATGTACATTAAAAAATTCTGAGTTCTGAGTTCTCTCTCTCTCTCTCTCTCTGTATGCTTCTCTTTGTCTCCTTCTCTGTCTTCTTCATTTTGTTCCCTAGCTTTCTCTTTTCTCTCTTTTTTTCTGTTGATCTCTCTCATCTCTGCCTCTCTGTGTCTCTGTCTTTGTCTCTCTCTCTGTATGTCTCTCTGCATGTCGCTCTGTATGTCTGACTGTCTGTCTGTCTGTCTGTCTCTGTCTGTCTGTCTCTCTCCCTCCCTCTCTCTCTCTCTCTCTCTTTATCTCTCTCTTTCTGTCTCCCTTTGTCTCATTCTCTGTCTTCTTCATTTTTTTCTAGCTTTCTAATTTTTTTCTGTCGATCTCTCCTTCTATCTATCTATCTATCTATCTATCTATCTATCTATCTATCTATCTATCTATCTATTTATCTATCTATCTATCTATCTATTTATCTATTTATCTATCTATCTATCTATCCATCT
>JAPXFY010000015.1:79539586-79547086 GCA_030674185.1 Monoplex corrugatus
ACACGACGCACGACGATGATGATGCATCGATGATAATAATAATAATTAAAATAATAATAATAATAATAATGTATACACAAGCACTAATATCAGACGACACACACACACACACACACTGACACACACAACACAACACACATACACACACACACACACACACACACACACACACACACACACAACACACACACACACACACACACACCACACACACACACCACACAACACACACACACACACACACACACACACACACACACTGTCCTGTGGTATGTGTGAAGTAGCAGCAGACAGAGAAACCCTATAAAAAAAAACAACTGATCAGGTTATAACTTAAAATCAATCGTACAACTGAAATATTGATCAATTCACATCTTCTTTTCAGTTGCCTGGTTTCCACAGGAAACACGTGTGCAGCGATACGAATGAACACTGATTCAGCCTTCCTTTCAGCACATACGTTGAAAAGACCTGATTGATTGGATCAATCAAAGGCAGACTAATCTCTTCATCCGCACCCATCTCTCTACTCTCTTCTCTCTCTCTCTCACTCCTTCTCTCTCTCTCCCTCTCATCCTCCCCCCTCTCTCTCTCTCCCTCTCTCTCTCTCCCTCTCTCCTCCCTCCCTCCCTCCCTCTCTCTCTCTCTCTCTCTTTTCTTCTGTTTATGAAAAAAAGCTTAGAATGAAACAGGTACCTTTAACATCTCATCATAATCTCGTACATTTTTAATCAATTTATTTATGACGACACGTAATAATATCATTCTCTTTAAACCTGAGTATGCATGCGTAAAAAAAAAAAAAAGTTATATTTCCCACTGTTACGACATACCTTCTGACACACTTTGCGTAATGCGTCATGTGGTGAATATCATATATTAGATCAAACGTATTTAACTTGTACAGGTATGCAATCTTCACAATAAGTGGATGTGGCCTAAGTTGAATAAATTAGGCCTAGTCGTATCTATATTGCTTTTGTGTTTTCTTTTAGTTTGTCCTGAGTTTTCCATTTCATCTAGTCTGTCCCGCTTTTTCTGTTCCTTTCAGTCTGTCTAGTCATCATCATCAGGTGCCATGCCGCATGGCGTTGGCGATCATGGACTTCCATCTGTCTCTATCTCTCGTTGCCCCTAGCATCTCCCCCACCCTCCTCGTCCCCAGCCACTCTGCAAGTCCGTCCAGCATTTTCTCCCTGGGTCTACCCGGGGCTCTCTTTCCCTCCAGCTTTCCCGTTGTGACCAGGTGCTCCAAATCCCCCTTCCTCATAAAATGGCCTATAAATGTTGCCTGTCTTTTCCTAATCTTCCTTATGAATGATCTACTTGTGTCTGCCTCCATCAAGACTGTCTCCTTTGTTTTCTTTGCTGTCCATGGAACTCTCAACATTCTTCTTAGAAACCACATCTCAATCTTGTTCTGCCTTTGTTTGTTGACTGTCCACGCCTCGCATCCGTACAACAGTATTGGTTCTATATAACATTCAAGAACTCTCTTCCTGATGTTAATTGACAGGCATTTGTTGGTAAGAATCTTGTACAGTATGTAATCTTCACAATAAGGGATGTGCCTAAGTTCATAAATCAGCCTATCGTGTATCTATATTGCTTTTTGTGTTTCTTTAGTTTGCCTGAGTTTTCTCCATTTCACCTAGTCTGTCCTGCTCTTTCTGTTCCTTTCTGTCCTGTCTAGTTCTATTTCTCCTAATCTCCTTGCTTCTCGTGTTTTCCTTAGTCTGTCCCGCGCTGACAATTGTTCATCCAAATTTACTGTTATCGTTCGAGCGTTGTCAGTGTAGATAGTACTGATAATTCCATTTCTATAATGCATCAAAACATGCTCGTTGCACTCATATAAAAATGGGGATGGGGAGATTGCCATCTGAGTGCATCCATTCAATATAAAACCCAACGTATGCACACCAATATACCAATGCTGCAGAAGCTTGGTTTAAAAAATAGTAGAAAAGACTGACTATGAAATTAGAAAGAAGTGGAACATGTGGAAGTGACACTAATCCATATAACGTATAAAAGGAAAACAAATGTACAAATCACTTGAAAAATACACACGTACACACAAAACCACCCACTCCCACCACACACACACACACACACACACCGCACGCGCGCGCGCACGCACGTACGCTCTCTCTCTCTTTTTCTCTATCTCTCACACACACAGACAAACAAACAGACACACACACAGATACACACACACAAACTCACACACACACGCAGAGAGTGGAATAGAGAAAGAGAGCAGAGAAAGAGAGACACACACACACACAACACAAACACACACACACACACACAACACACAACATCACACAACACACACACACACACACACACACACACATACACAAATACCACGCATTGTGAAATGATCTTAAATCAAAGAACGAACAAACCAACACATACTAACAACACACACACACAACACACACACACACACACACACACCACGCGCGCGCGCGCAACACACACTCACACACACACACACACACAGCAAACACACACACAACCACACACACAGAAGCACAACACACACACACATACACTCACACACACATACGCGCACACACACCACACATACACACACCGTCTAATATCACTCATGTGAAAAGACCTTCAAATCAAGGAACGAACACATACACACACACGCACACCAACTGGATGCAAACTCACAGTACATGCACTGCCCAACAAACAAACACACACACACACACACACACACATACACTCACACACATACACACACACACACACACAAACACACACACACAACACACAGGGGGAAGGGAGTTACTGGATAGATAACCCCGTCTCACTGCAATACTGTGATGGCTGTCCCTGTCGACTGCATCACCTCAGGAGGTGCTGACATAAAATCTCAATCAATCAATCAATCAATCAATCAATCAATCAGTCTCTCTGTGTGTCTGTGACTGTTTGTCAATCCTCTCCTTCTGTCTGTCTGTGTTTTTGTCGTTCTTTTTCTTTTCCTGTCTGTCTCTGTCTCTGTCTTTCTCTCTCTGTCTCTCTTTCTCTCTTCACTCTCTGTCTGTCTCTGTCTGTCTCCGTCTGTCTGTCTGCCTGTCTGCCTGCCTGTCTGTCTGTCTGCCTGTTTGTATGTTTGTCTGTCTGTTTATCTGCGTGTCTGTAAGTCTGTCTCCGTCTGTCTGTCTCCCTGTCTGTCTGTCTACCTGTCTGTCTGTCTGCTTGTCTGTATGTTTGTCTGTCTGTTTGTCTATGTGTCTGTACGTCTGTCTCTGTCTCTCTTTGTCTCTCATTCTCTCTCTGTCTGCTATCTATCTGTCTGTCTGTCTGTCGTTTGTCTGTCTGTCTGTCTCTGTCACACACACACACACACACACACACACACACACACACACACACACACACACACACACACACACACACACACACACCCCACACACACTCAAACTACCGATATTTCAACAGTGAAAATTCGTCAGTCTTCTACACTGTCGCTGTGCATGATCTTCTCCATCACATGACACTTGTGGCGTTAGCCCACACAGATTTCATTCTAAGTGCAAAGACGTGTTTTGAAAACAGTTAAAACACCCTCCGCCCTCTCACACTCGCAAAATGGCAACAACAACATACATGTACAGCAACAACAACATGAACAAGATCCACACACACACACACACCACACCACACACACACACACACACACACACACACACACACACACACACACACACACACACACACACACCATACACACATATATCTATCTATCTATGTATCTATCTATCTATCTATCTGTCTGTCTGTCTGTCTGTCTGTCTATCTATCTATCTATTTATTTATCTATCTATTTATCAATCTATCTATCTATCAATCTATCAATCCATCAATCTATCAATCTATCAATCTATCTATTATCTTATCCTCTTCTTCTCTCTCTCTCTCTCTCTCTCGCTCCATATACATACATATATGTACACACACACACACAGCACACACACACACACACACACACACACACACACACACACACATAATATTATATATATATATATATATATATATATATATATATATATAAGAGAGAGAGAGAGAGAGAGAGAGAGAGAGAGAGAGAGAGAAGATACACACAAACACGCACGCATGCAAGGAAGCGCGGGCGCACACATACACACAACACACACACACACACAACATACATACATACACACACACACACACACACAACAACACAACACACACACACACACACACACACAACACACACACACACACACACACAACTGCATATGAGTTGCTAAGACGAAAGCGTTGGAAACAGGAAACTGTCAAACGTGTACTGTTGTTCTCTTATTGATGTATTTCAACAACATCACAATCACATTCATGGAACAGGAACAGAGAACTCAGCTTTAAAACGTAGATGGAGTTTGGTTTAATACTACATCATCAAGGTCTTATCAAATGGCTTAATAGTGTGTCATCAAGGTCCCATTAATGGATTAAAATATATCATCAAGGTCCATCAACGGATGATAATACGTCATCAAGGTTTCAGATCAATGGATTAACAATATATAAAGAAGGTCCTATCAATGGATTAATGATTATATCATCAAATCCAACCAATGGATTAACAATATAATCTTCAAAGCCAATCCCCACAAATATGCTGAAAACAAAGAAAGTGCCAGTATGGCTCGACTAGCCTGCTCTTTGTGAAATGCTTTGAAAGGAACAAAAGCAGATACTCTATATTGTCAAACCACGCGCAGTGAATTTCCTCTACACTCTCCTCTCTCTCTCTCTCTCTCTCTCCTCTCTCTCTCTCTCTCTCTCTCTCTCTCCTCTCTCTCTCTCTCTCTCTCCTCTGCACAGTTCCATCCAACCCCACAGTCCCTTACAAATCAGATCAATAGACATCAAAGGAAACCGCATCAAACCAAATCTTCTGTTCGTGGCCGTAGAGCAGGAAGTTAGCTTTCAACAATGAAATCAAATGGCGCCAGAACCCTCCATCCCCACAGGCTGAGAGACAATGGAGAAGAGAGGAAGGCAGAATAATGGAGAGAAAGAAAGGACGGGAAAAAAAAGTAGAGAAGACGAAGAAACAAGCAAAAGGAAGTAGAAAGAAGAAGAGAGTGGGAAAAAGAAAACAAAACGGAGGAAGAAGGAGAGGACAAAAGAACTAGAGAAAGAAGAGAGGAATATCATAAGAAAGTAGAAGGAGGGAGAAAAATAAGTGAAAATAAAAAAAAAGGAAGAAGATGATAAAAATGAAGAAGAAGAAGAAAAGAAGAAGAAGAAGAAGAAGAAGAAGAAAGATAGAGAAAAGAAAAAGAAGAAGAAGATAGAAGAAAAGAAGAAGAAGAAAGAAGAAGAAAAGAAGAAGAAGAAGAAGAAGAAGAAGAAGAAGAAGAAGAAGAAGAAAAGAAGAAGAAGAAGAAGAAGAAGAAGAAGAAGAAGAATTGCGAAGAAGAAGAAGAAGAAGAAAAGAAGAAGAAGAAGAAGAAAAAAGAAGAAGAAAGAAGAAAAAGCGAAAAATGCGAAGAAGAAGAAGAATGCGAAGAAGAAGAAGAAGAAGAAGAAGAAGAAGAAGAAGAAGAAGAAGAAAAGAAGAAGAAGAAGAATGGAAGAAGAAGAAGAAGAAGAAGAAGAAGAAAAGAAGAAGAAAAGAAGAAGAGAAGAAGAAGAAGAAGAATTGCGAAGAAGAAAATGCGAAGAAGAAGAGAAGAAGAAGAAGAAGAAGAAGAAGAAGAAGAAGAAGAAGAAGAAGAAGAAGAAGAAGAAGAAGAAGAAGAAGAAGAAGAAGAGAAGAAGAAGAAGAAGAAGAAAGAAGAAGAAGAAGAAGAAGAAGAAGAGAGAAGAAGGAGAAGGAGAAGGAGAGAAGAGAAGAAGAAGAAGAAAGAAGAAAGAAGAAGGAGGAGGAGGAGGAGGAGGAGGAGAAGAAGAAGAAGAAGAAGAAGAACAACAACAACAACAACGACAACAACAACAACAACAAGGAGGAGGTAGACAGGGAAAAGGAGGAGGAGGAAATGAAGAAGAAGAAGAAGAAAAAAAAACAAGAAAAAGAAACACACACACACATACACACACATAACACACCACACACACACACACACACACACACACACACACAAACACATACACACATACACACATACACACATACACAAACACACACACACTCACACATGCATATGGAGTGGCTAAGACGAAAGCAGATGGAAACAGGTTACTGTCAAACTTATACTTTTGTTCTTTTTTATGTATTTCAACATGAGGATCAAATTTATGAAACAGGAACAGAGAACCTCAGCTTTAATCAGATGGAGTTTGATTTAATACTATATCATCAAGGTCATATCAATGGATAATAATATATCATCAAGATCCTGTCAATGGATCAATAGTGTGTCATCAAGGTCCCATCAATGGAGTATTAATATATCATCAAGGTCATATCAATGGATTGATACTATATCATCAAAGTGACATCCATAGAAAAACGTGCCTAACAACAAAGAGAGTGTCAATATGGCTGGACTGGCTTGCTCTTAGTGAAATCCTTTGAAAGGAACAAAAGCAGATACTCTATTGTCAAACCACGCACAGTGAAATAACTATACACTCCTCTCTCTGTCTCTCTGTCTCTGTCTCTCTCTCTCTCTCTCTCTCTCTCTCTCTCTTTCTTTCTTTCTTTCTCTCTCTCTCAACCTCCACAGTCCCTTAAAAATCAGATCAATAGACATCAAAGGAAACCGCATCAAATCAAATCTTCTGTTCGTGGCCGTAGAGCAGCGAAGTTAGCTTTCAACAATGAAATCAAATGGCGCCACAACCCTCCATCCCCACAGGCTGAGAGAGAATGGACGAGGAGGAGGAAGAGGAGGAAACATACATGTAGGCAGAAGAGAAAAGGAGGATGGGAAGAAGGGTAGAGAAAGACGAAAAAAAATAAAACAAGACAAAAATGTAGAAGAAGAAGGGAAAAAATAGAGAAAGACGAAGGAGAAGAACCAGAAGAACTAGATGGAGTAGAAAGGAATCTCATGATATCAAGCTGAAGGAGGGCAGAAGAGGAGGTGCTGAAGGAGAAAAGAAGAATTAGCGGAAAATAAGAAACAAGGAGAAGAAGAAGAAAAGAAGAAGAAGAAGAAGAGAAAGAAGAAGAAAAGAGAGAGGAAGAGGAAAAGAAAGAAGAAGAAGAAGAAAGAAGAAGAAAGATCAAGAAGAAGAAAAGAAGAAGAAGAAGAAGAAGAAGAAAAGAAGAAGAAAGAAGAAGAAAAGAAGAAGAAGATCAAGAATAAGCACAAGAAGAAGAAGAAGAAGAAGACAAGAATAAGAAGAAAGAAGAAGAAGAAGATCAAGAATAAGCACAAGAAGAAGAAGAAGAAGAAGATCAAGAAAGAAGCACAAGAAGAAGAAGAAGAAGAAAAACAAAGAAAGAAGACAAAAAAGAAGAAGAAGAAGAAGATCAAGAATAAGCACAAC
>JAPXFY010000015.1:79557086-79559586 GCA_030674185.1 Monoplex corrugatus
ACAAGACCTTTTAGCGTAGTGGAGCACGTAGAACTCAATCTATCAGCGTGATGGCCTCATGTCACTATGTTTCTGTGCATAGTCTGCATCTGTATATTATCTTATTAGAAGCGTTGACTTGGGATATAGAGGAAAAAGTCTCCATCCTTTTCCCACGAGGCATTATCTAAACAGGGTCCAACCCAGACTTTCCAGTATGGGCATCATAACAAAGCAACATGACCATCATGCCTCTGGAGGAAAAGTGTGGTTTGTGTGTGTGGCGCTTCTTCACATTGTCATCGTACCAACACGTAATTTTCTATATTACTACCGCTGCTGTCAGGCAGTTGGGTAGTGGATACACGGTATACAGTGACCTACATAGCTTTGCAAGGTGTGCCACTCTACCAGCAACAACTTTGTCCCTCTTTATTCTGGGTTAAACAGGTGATTCAAATACTTGCAATCAGACCTTATCAAACAAAAAATTAGCATTGCATTTAGCAGGCATTCGATGTGCCAAGCATTTGTACCATTCACTAAAAAGGTGTCTGGTTGTGTCTCATATTCTGTGTACATTTACATTCAACCTTGGAATGTTTCAAAGATGAATGTGTGCATAGAAATCGATGTTTAACAAATGGATCTGGATTAACTGTTTTATGACAGAATGACAAGGACACGAAATAGACAAAATAGCATACATTATCACAATCTAAATAGAATAAAAGACAAGATGAAAATAGAAAGACGAAACAGTGGATAAAATGGATACAAACGAAACAAAACATTCATATCATTAAAAAGACAATGACATGGCCACATCGACATATTTTGAGTCTTTTCAGTCCTGAGCACTACAATAATAGCGATGGGCACTCGCTTTTTCATTAAAAAACACAACACGACTGGCAACAGAATTCTCTAGTCAAGCAAACGATTGGACCAGCCATCTGACAATAGGGAACTATCTTTGAAATCAATTTTTCTTCCCTGCAGGCATATGCTGAATGACAGAAAATCCTAGTCAGCAAAATGGACTGCACGAATTTCAATTTCACGAAGGTTAATTACTCCATGCCATCAACAGAAACTGCTGATTGAGTGACCGTTTATTTCTGGAACCAGACTGATTCGATCCATTGGAACAGTTTCAGCAGAATCGATTCAATATGTTCAAAAGAACTGTTACTTCAAGAAAACAAGTTTCCTTTAACAAAGACACTGTTTGACGTTAAAATGTTCTTTATGCCAGTGGACAGAACACTTTGATTTCAAGGAAACAACTGGTTTCATTTATTTTGGGTTGGTGTAAGTCTAAATGTGTTAATGTTCTAGACATATCATTTTCAAATGGTTTACGTTTTAATGTAGTATACTGAAATTCATTTCTGAACAGCAACAATAACAACGACACCGTCACCACTACCACCACCACTACCACCACCACCAACAAAGCAACAACAGCTACAACAACAACATCATCGACAGCAACGATAATAGCAACAGCAACAGCATCATCAACAACAACAAAAACAAAACCAGCAACAACAGCATCAGCAACAACAGCAACAACAAAATAAGTATACGACTAAAGTACCGTTACTTCAACAGAGAACGGATTACCTTCACTTACATATATACAAGTTGTATTATCTCCTACAAAACTATTTGCTTTGACAAACGCAGAAGAACATAGTTTTATTATTTAATATTCATTACTATTCATTATTCATATTCAATATTATTCATTATTCATATTCACTTTGTCACAATGGATTTCAACACGTGAAACCCGAAATGCTCTCTCAGTTGAGAGCGCGTTGTTACGATGCAGCGCCATCCATTTCTTTTTAACCAAGACTTTAGAAAGGCAAGATGGGGTTTAGAAAATGAACCTATCTCCCCAATATTTTATACCAAGGCAGCCAGGTGGATGCCCTGCTCTTCACGATTTTTCAACTGCCTTGAGATCTTTTAGCGTGCGCAGGCCACAAGGCACACTAATCCGGCTCGTTTTTTGTTTGTTTTGTTTTTGTTTTGTTTTGTTTTGTTTGTTTTGTTTTGTTTTGATTAAGTTTAGTTTAGTTTAGTTTAACCAAAGAACATAACTCTTGAGAGTCATGTGACTCTCAAGAGTTATGTTCTTTGATTAACATTAAAAATTTCTCCCTGCTTCCCTCTTATTTCCTTTGGTATTTAGTTTAGTTTAGTTTAGTTTAGTTTAGTTTAGTTTAGTTTAGTTTAGTTTATTTAGTTTAGTTTAGTTTAGTTTAGTTTAGTTTAGTTTAGTTTAGTTTAGTTTAGTTTAGTTTAGTTTAGTTTAGTTTAGTTTAGTTTAGTTTAGTTTAGTTTAGTTTAGTTTAGTTTAGTTTAGTTTAGTTTAGTTTAGTTTAGTTTGTTTAGTTTAGTTTAGTTTAGTTTAGTTTAGTTTAGTTTAGTTTAGTTTAGTTTAGTTTAGTTTAGTTTAGTTTAGTTTAGTTTAGTTTAGTTTATTAGTTTAGTTTAGTTTAGTTTT
>JAPXFY010000015.1:79567086-79572086 GCA_030674185.1 Monoplex corrugatus
GTAATGCTGTCCATGAATGCATTATAGGTAAACTCCTTCAGACGGAAAGGTTGTGGGCAAGGCTGGTACACAGCCCTCAACTCACACGACCGATCCTTTAGATCTATTTCCCTATTGTGGAGGTTCTAATCACCTTTCGATTTCTGCTTCTATTTCTGGACATTGTGTCTGGAACCTTCTTTACTCTCTACATCCTGTCAGTACAGCCAAAGTCTGAAGTGGCCTCGGCCTGCAGGAAGTGTGATGGCGCTAGTCAAGGGTTGATACTGATTTATGTCTTGACGTCAATGGATTGGAGTTCCCTACCATAACTCTGGTTTTCTCTATGTCTGTCTGTCTGTCTGTCTGTCTGTCTACTCTATCTCGGTCATTCTGGCTGGCTGGTAAGCTGGGCGGTAAGCGCTCTCTGTCTCTGTCTCTCAATCTCTGTCTCTCTGTCTCTTTCTCTCTCCCTCTCTCTCTCTCTCTCTCTCTCTCTCTCTCTCACTCTGTCTGTCACTTTGTCTGTCTGTCTGTCTCTCTATCTCACAGAGTTTTAGTTTCAGCTCTCTCTCTCTCTCTCTCTCTCTCTCTCTCTCTCTCTCTCTCTCTCTCTCTCTCTCTCTCTCTCTCTCCCCTGTCAAATTCTGCCTTGCTCGTCCATTATGCGTTCGATAAAATCTTAATACTTTCCCTTAGAATTGGTACTTGGGTATTGTGTATGTTTTGAAACGGTTATAGCCTTGATATTGCTCTATGCAGTCGGCTGAGATTTAAACAGAATTAACAATAACAACACAACTTCAGTAATATGATATCTCCTTAGTCATACAGCTACTATAACTACGTCTGTGTTACTGGGACAGTGTGTACGTGAACACCAAAACATATTCGTCGTATACAATGCATTTTCAACAGCCAATCGCTCAATCCCAACCCCACCCCCTCCGTGTCATGACGCCAAAGAGGTAACGAGGTCGTCCTGACAGAGGCCAGCAATTCTCATCGCTCATTGGTCATCAGGGACAAAGACCCATTACTCTCATCAATCAAGGGCCAGTAGGCAGTCAGACTGTGTCCCCTCTAGCCTCACGGTAGGTCTAAGCCTGTAATCAAACAGTGTGTCTGCTTGTAAACAACAAGGGGAGACTATGTGAGGCTTGTGCCGTGTATGCTTAGGATAGGGAGTCAATTGACGGTTTGCTGATTAGTTGGTTAATTGGTTGGAAGGAGGGGTGGCTGGTTTGCTGATTGGTTGATTGCTTGCTTCGTTGATTGGTTTGTTTGTTGATTCATTAGTTGGTTGGTTGGTTAGTTAGTTTATTAGTCAGTTGGTGGAATTGGTTGGTTGGTTGTTTGGTTGGTTGGTTGTGTGTGTATGTGTGTGTGTGTGTGTGTGTGATAGATAGATAGATAGATAGATAGAGAAGAGAGAGAGAGAGAGAGAGAGAGAGAGAGAGAGAATGTGTGCATATGTGTGTATATGTATGTGTGCGTGAGCTCTCGTGTGCGCTTGTGTTCTCACTGCCCATTTGTCTGCCTGTCTCTCTGTCTCGGCCTCTGTCTCTGTCTCTGTCTGTCTCTGTCTCTGTCTCTGTCTGTCTGTCTGTCTCTGCCTGTCTCTCTGTCTCTCTATCTCTGCCTCTCTCTCTCTCTCTCTGATTGGAGATGAAGAAAACAGGCAGCCAGAAAACGCCTTTTTTTACGCAGAATACACTGCAGAGTTCATCATCTAATGCCTCCTACGCATTTTTTTTTTATAGCTCTCACGAGCATAATAGATCTTTCTTGAACAAAATCACAAACTTCAATGTCATAAACTCCTCCATCATAATAAAGTTACAACGACAAAGTTCGTTTCATGGCAGAGGTAGTGCGCTTGTGTAAACTAACGACAATAATAAAATAGCCTACTCCGTAATAACAATTTTTTTTTCGAGTTTAAGCTTCATTTTTGTTTGCTAATAACTTTTTTGCTTATCATTATAAACAATCCAGTTTTGGAGTGCGCATGCATTATGCATCGTGTGGCAAAGCCATAAAATTGCATGGAGATTGCACAACACGTGACTGAGATATGACTTTGCACATAAAGTGTGGGGGTGATTTTTCGACTCCGCAACGTACGGCGAAGGTTAAAGGAAATTGAACAAAGACGAGCCTGAACAGAAAGAACTGACCAGAATTGGCTGTACAATTATGACTGTGAGTGTGTGGTATGGGCGGACTGTGTCGCAATGCTTGTCGAAGCAAAATGCAGTCTAGTGCTCATTAGGCTAGAGGCGCTGTTTCGTCCGGTTGAGCATGGCTTGGAGGCAGGAAGGTGGGTGAGTGCAGGCATTATAATGTATAAGTTCCTCAATCTTCTCTTTTCACCACCTAAACTGTCTTGCTGGAGTGAGGGTGATGGCGTGTGAGTTTTTGTATGGATGTGCGAGTGTGAGGGTAAGTTCAGAGAGAGAGAGAGAGAGACAGAAAGACAGACAGACAGACAGGCAGAGACAGAGACAAAGACAGAGAGAGAGAGACAGAAGAGACAGTGTGCTGTGGTGTGTGCTGTGTATGAGAGAGAAGAGAGAGACAGAGAGACAGAGACAGAGACGGACACAGAGACAGAGAGACAGAGACGGACACAGAGACAGAGACAGAGAGACAGAGACGGACACAGAGACAGAGGACAGAGAGACAGAGACAGAGAGACAGAGAGACAGAGACGGACACAGGAGACAGAGACAAGAGACAGAGACGGACACAGACGGACACAGAGACAGAGACGGACACAGAGACAGAGAGACAGAGAGACAGAGAGGACACAGAGACAGGGGACGAGGACACAGAGACAGGAGACAGAGAGACAGAGACGGACACAGAGACAGAAAGACAGAGAGACACAGAGACAGAGACGGACGCAGAGACAGAGAGGCAGAGAGATAGAGAGACTGTCCATGTATAGAGAGACACTTTCAGACACAAGAGTATCACCAATTTATATCAAAATAAAAACAAACAAATAAATAAAAGGACCACGAAAGAGGACATGGACTGCACTTTAAAAAGAATGAAAAGGGAGACAAAAAAACTAATGCACCATATACCTGCATATAACCGAATTAAAACAAAATAAATAAAATAATTACAATATTTATATAGCGCAAAATCTTGATAAAATCAAATCTAAGCGCTGAAACACACACACACGCACGCACGCACACACACGCACCCACGCACACACACACACACACACACACACACACACACACACACACACACACACACACACACACACACACACACACACACACACACGGCTATAAATGGGGAGAAAGAATAAAAGCAATGGAAAATTATAGAGAGCATATTATATACAATTATATATTGCAATGTGATTCCCCTCCGAGTGGAGACAGGCTGCAGAGGGGATTGAGTGAGGTCAGGATTTTATGCAGAGGAGAAAAGGTGAGTTTTGAGAGCGGACTTGAAGGAGACAAAAGTAGTTGCTGACGGACTGAGAGAAGAAGTTTGTTCCAGGAGAGTGGACCAGAAACAGAGAAGGCTCGTGGACCATAGGTATTGAGCTTAGTGCGTGGAAAGCGAAAAGTCAGAGGATTGGAGGCAGAGCGGAGGGTACGTGAGGGAACATAGATCTCAAGTAGACTTGACAGGTAATCGGGGGCTGCGTTATTGAGGCTTTTGTAGCACATGGTGTCTAGTTTGTACTGTATGCGCTTTGATACAGGGAGCCAGTGAAGTTGTGCCAGGAGAGGAGATATGTGGTCAGCTTTTTTCTTTTTGAGTACAAGGCGTGCAGCATTGTTTTGAATGCGCTGTAGGATGTGAGTGGTGGAGGCAGGAAGACCGGACAGGAGTGAATTGCAATAGTCAATGCGAGACATTATGAAGGAGAGAACGAGTTTTGCAGTTGTTTCGACAGAGAGATACTTCCTGATCAGGCTTATACGATGGAGGTGATAGTAGCAAGATCTGGCAGTTTGAGAAACAAAGTTGTTCATGGAGAGGGTAGAGTCAATGCAGACACCAAGGTTTTTAGCTGAATCAGAAATTGGGACTGATGTGTTACATAATGAGAGAGAAAGAGGAGGCAGCTGAGAAAGTTTCTGACGGGTGCCAATGAGGATAGTTTCTGTCTTGTCATCATTTAGCTGAAGTTTGTTGTATGTCATCCAATTTTTGATGTCCGAGTAACACTCAGTGATGCGAGTCAGGAGGCGCTGTATATTGTCAGGTGAGTCACTGTCTTGAAGTTGGGTGTCATCAACATAGAAGTGGTGTTTTATAGAGTGGGAGTTGATGATGGTGGACAAGGGGGAGGTGTAAAGAGTGAAAAGAACAGGGCCAAGGACAGATCCTTGTGTAACACCACAGGTCAGGTATGCAGGTTGAGAGTAAGTGCCATTGATGAGAACAGTTTGTTTTCTGTTTGATAGATAAGAAGTGAACCAGGAGAGAGCAATGTCAGAGATGCCAAAAGTATGATGAAGTCTAGAAAGGAGAATACCATGATCAATGGTATCAAAGGCTGCAGACAGATCAAGGAGTGTGAGGAGAGAGACTTTGCCAGTATCAGTTGCAAGGAGGAGATTGTTGAGAATGTGTAGCAAGGCAGTTTCAGTGCTAAGGCACTGGTGGTATGCTGACTGGAAAGGATTGAGGATATTGTTGGCAGACAGGTGAGAGTTCAGCTGGTTGAGGACAACTTTTTCAAGCAGTTTTGACAAGAAAGAGAGATTAGAGATAGGCCGGTAATTTTTCAGTTCATTTGGGTCTAAAATGAGAAGACAACAAACAACAACAACAACAACACACAGCAGCAGCAGCAGCAGCAAAGCAGCAACAACAACAACAACAGCAACCCCACCAAAAGCACAATGCCATACAAAACAGAAACAGTACAATATAATATAACAGAGGTACATCGCAATTTCGAGCAGTCCATCAAGAAATGCCACCACGTGGAGATTCATCAGACGTGACTCAAAAAAACACCATGGGTATTTTTTGAC
>JAPXFY010000015.1:79579586-79584586 GCA_030674185.1 Monoplex corrugatus
AATACACCGGGTGACAGAGAGACAGGTTGTCAGAGATGGCGAGATGTGGTGTTGGTGTGATGCAGAGTTCCCTGTCCTTTTAAACACATTTATGTGTATGTCGAAATGTTCAGTTCTCCTATTAACCCTTTGACTCCTGCGTCCTGTCCACCAGCATCCAGTATTGTCAACCATGCTAGCAAAGGAAACACTTAACCCTTTGACACTCTCACACTATCCACCAGCGTCCTGCAGAAAGCTGGTGGATAGGCTGAGAGAATTAAAGGGTTAATTGTTTCCATTTAGTGGATAGGGCGTGGGAGTCAAAGGTTTAATGGCCTGCTTTCATGGTGACCTCAGTTTCGGTAGGTGTGAAGATGTTTACGAGAGCCAACGTTACGATACCTTAGAGCAACAAAGCTATATGTCGATGGCTGACATTTTGAAAAGTTCAGAGCTACACTCACTTGAAAAGTTTGGAAGCTCATAAAAAATCAGATTCTGAAGCAAAATATTCACAATTTGGTGAGAATGTACAAAAATCCTGTTTGCACTTGTGTATCACAAAATGGTTGCCGCTTATAAACTGAAAATTGATTTAAAACCATTTTAAAATCGATGGTCCTTTATTGCTTAACTTTTATTTCAGAAAGAAGACAGAGCAACAACGGACTACTGTGAGATGTTCCAGCAATGCAGATATTTCAAGAAGCCGAAACAAAATTTCAACAGACAGGAAGGAAGGAAGAAGGGAAAAAGCAAGCTTTAATCACGAAAAGAATGAATGTCAGAGTATATGGCTAATAACAGTAGGAAGGGGGGGGGGTGAGATGTGGGGCGGGGGGGGGGGGGGCAAGGGGGGGGGGGGAAGAGTGTCGAACATCAAAGTGACTGCAGGAGACAGTCCAGACAGGTCGGCACTCACTCCAACACGCACCACTGTCTGCACAGGAAATCATTGCCTACCCCTCCCTCCCCATACCATACCCCCCTCCCCGAACAAGAACCACCCCCATCCATCTTTCAGTTTTCTGTCTCCATTAGTTCTTTGCTGCCTACACTTGTCTCCTGTTGCCCACTCTTGTCTCCCTTATTCTTTGTTGCCCACTCTTGTCTCCCTTACTTCTTTGTTGTCCACTCTTGTCTCCCTTAGTTATTTGTTGCCACTCTTCTCTCCCTTAGTTCTTTGTTGCCCACTCTTGTCTCCCTTAGTTCTTTGTTGCCCACTCTTGTCTCCCTTAGTTCTTTGTTGCCCACTCTTGTCTCCTTTACTTCTTTGTTGTCCACTCTTGTCTCCCTTAGTTATTTGTTGCCACTCTTCTCTCCCTTAGTTCTTTGTTGCCCACTGTGTCTCCCTTAGTTCTTTGTTGCCCACTTTGTCTCGCTTAGTTCTTTGTTGCCCACTCTGTATCCCTTAGTTCTTTGTTGCCCACTCTGTCTCCTTAGTTCTTTGTTGTCCACTCTGTATCCCTTAGTTCTTTGTTGCCTACTGTGTCTCCCTTAGTTCTTTGTTGCCCACTCTTGTCTCCCTTAGTTCTTTGTTGCCCACTCTTGTCTCCCTTAGTTCTTTGTTGCCCACTCTTGTCTCCCTTAGTTCTTTGTTGCCCACTTTGTCTCCTTAGTTCTTTGTTGCCACTTTGTCTCCCTTAGTTTTGTTGCCCACTCCCTTGTCTCCCTTATTCTTTGTTGCCACTTTGTCTCCCTTAGTTCTTTTTGCCTCTTGTCTCCCTTAGTTCTTGTTGCCCACTCTTGTCTCTCTTAGTTCTTTGTTGCCCACTTTGTCTCCCTTAGTTCTTTGTTGTCCACTTGTATCCCTTAGTTCTTTGTTGCCCACTCTTGTCTCCCTTATTCTTTGTTGCCCACTTTGTCTCCCTTAGTTCTTTGTTGTCCACCTCTTGTCTCTCCCTTAGTTCTTTGTTCCCCACTTTGTCTCCCTTAGTTCTTTGTTGCCCACTCTTGTCTCCCTTACTTCTTTGTTGCCCACTCTTGTCTCCCTTAGTTCTTTGTTGCCCACTTGTCTTCCTTAGTTCTTTGTTGCCCACTTTGTCTTCCTTAGTTCTTTGTTGCCCACTTTGTCTCCCTTAGTTCTTTGTTGCCCACTTTGTCTCCCTTAGTTCTTTGTTGCCCACTTTGTCTCCCATAGTTCTTTGTTGCCCACACTGTCTTCTTAGTTCTTTGTTGCCCACTCTGTCTCCTTTAGTTCTTTGTTGACCACTCTGTCTTCCTTAGTTCTTTGTTGCCCACTCTGTCTCCCTTAGTTCTTTGTTGCCCACTCTTGTCTTCCTTAGTTCTTTGTTGCCCACTCTGACTCCCTTAGATCTTTGTTGCCCACTCTTGTCTTCCTTACTTCTTTGTTGCCACCTCTTGTGTTCCTTAGTTCTTTGTTGCCCACTTTGTCTCCCTTAGTTCTTTGTTGTCCACTTGGTCTCCCTTAGTTCTTTGTTGCCCACTCTGACTCCCTTAGTTCTTTGTTGCCCACTTTGTCTCACTTAGTTCTTTGTTGCCCACTTTGTCTCAGTTCTTTGTTGCCCACTTTGTCTTCCTTAGTTCTTTGTTGCCCACTTTGTCTCCCTTAGTTCTTTGTTGCCCACTCTTGCCTCCCTTAGTTCTTTGTTCCACACTTTGTCTCCCTTAGTTTCTTTTTGCCCACTTCATCTTGCCTCCCTTAGTTCTTTGTTGCCCACTCTGTCTCCCTTAGTTCTTTGTTGTCCACTCTTGTCTCCCTTAGTTCTCTGTTGCCCACTCTTGCCTCCCTTAGTTCTTTGTTGCCCACTCTGTCTACCTTTGTTCTTTGTTGCCCACATCTGTATCCCTTAGTTCTTTGTTGCCCACTGTGTCTACCTTAGTTCTTTGTTGCCCACTCTGTCTTCCTTAGTTCTTTGTTGCCCACTTTGTCTCCCTAGTTCTTTGTTGTCCACTTTGTCTTCCTTAGTTCTTTGTTGCCCACTTTGTCTCGCTTAGTTCTTTGTTGCCCACTTTGTCTCCCTTAGTTCTTTGTTGCCCACTTGTCTTCCTTAGTTCTTTGTTGCCCACTCTTGTGTTCCTTAGTTCTTTGTTGCCCACTTTGTCTCCCTTAGTTCTTTGTTGCCCACTCTTGTCTTCTTTATTTCTTTGTTGCCCACTTTGTCTCCCTTAGTTCTTTGTTGCCCACTTTGTCTCCCTTAGTTCTTTGTTGCCCACTTTGTCTTCCTTAGTTCTTTGTTGCCCATTTGTCTTCCTTAGTTCTTTGTTGCCCACTTGTCTTCCTTAGTTCTTTGTTGCCCACTTTGTCTCCCTTAGTTCTTTGTTGCCCACTCTTGTCTTCCTTAGTTCTTTGTTGCCCACTCTTGTCTTCCTTAGTTCTTTGTTGCCCACTTTGTCTCCCTTAGTTCTTTGTTGCCCACTTTGTCTTCCCTTAGTTCTTTGTTGCCCACTTTGTCTCCCTTAGTTCTTTGTTGCCCACTCTTGTCTTCCTTAGTTCTTTGTTGCCCACTTTGTCTTCCTTAGTTCTTTGTTGCCCACTTTGTCTCCTTAGTTTCTTTTTTTGCCCACTCTGTCTTCCTTAGTTCTGGCCCTTGTCTCTTTCTTTGTTGCCCACTTTGTCTTCCTTAGTCTTTGTTGCCCACTGTCTTTAGTCTTTGTTGCCCCTTTGTCTCCTTAGTTCTTTGTTCCCACTCTTGTCTTCCTTAGTTCTTTGTTGCCCACTCTTTGCTCCCTTAGTTCTTTGTTGCCCACTTTGTCTCCCTTAGTTCTTTTGTCTAGTTTTGTTGACACCTCTGTCTTGTGCCCCTCTCCTTAGTTCTTTGTTGCACCACTTAGTTCTTCCACTTGTCATTTGTTCATTGTTGCCCACTTTGTCTCCCTTAGTTCTTTGTTGACCATCTGTGCCTGTCTCCTTAGTTCTTTGTTGCCCACTCTCTCTCTCTCCCTTTGATATGGTCAACACCAGGGGCATATCCTTAGGTCATGTGTGCGAATGCATTGGTATGTGTACTTAATGTCTTTTCTGGGGTTGTTTTACTGTTGAAGTATTGTGTATGTTTTGAAATGGTTATAGTACTGATGTGGCTCTACACAGTCAGCTGTTCATATTGCTTATAGCTGGGCTTCAAACAGAAATAACAGTAACAATATTGTTCAATATATTATTATGTGTTAAGAGAATGCTTTTACGATTGGAAGGTTTGAGTTTAAACCTGTTGAAATGCTGTCTGGTGGATAAAGGGTGGAGGCTTCTTTTCTCTTATGACCATTGTTTTGTGAAATTATAATAGGCACAATCTTATTATAATTTACACACATATCACGCCTAAACGAATATTATCCATCAAGGAATTTCACTTACTTTTTCTTAGGCCTGATCGGTTCAGCGAACCCTCGTCAAACTGGTGGGCAGAGGCTTGTTGTAGAACTATTCAGCTGTGAGAACACTTCTCACTATCCGTGTGTGACCCCATTCTGATTTTCTGTTCATCAGTAGGTTGCTTGGGGCGTTGTGTATTTGGACTGCTTCACTGATTTATCGGTCCAATGCACTTTTATGTTTGCCTGTCACTGTCATCACAAACTCAGGTGTGTTTTCTTCATGTTTGTGTGTAGTATTAACATGTCTATAGAGGACTGAGTCATTATCTTTGTTCTTATAGGCTGCCGTGTGTTCTAACCCCCTACTGTAGCCATTACGGGCGGTCTCTCCATAGTAAACAGATTTACATTTATCACACACTATTTGATATGTGATATTGTTTGCCCTGCATCCCCTCTTCTCACTCTCTGCACATACCATACAATTTTGTTGGTCATTACATTTTCTGTTGGGAAACGGGTGGGATCGCTGGAGGATGTTTTTGATTGACTTCCCTAATGTCTCTACTACTCTTATCTTTATGTTAGTTTTCTTGATTTCACATTCAAAGTCTTTCTTCAGTTTGGATTTTGGTGTTGGAGGGACAAAGACTACGCTCTCATATCCTCCTTTCTTATACCATTCCTGTTTATTCTTTCTCTTTTCCTCTCTCCTCTCTGCTCTCTTCCAACCTTTC
>JAPXFY010000015.1:79589586-79594586 GCA_030674185.1 Monoplex corrugatus
AGATGGACACCATACACAACTACACATCATACCAATCCACAGGTACAGTAAGATGGACACCATACAAACTACACATCATACCAATCACACAGGGTACAGTAAGATGGACACCATACAAACTACACATCATACCAATACACAGGGTACAGTAAGATGGACACCATACAAACAACACATCATACCAATACACAGGGTTACAGTAAGATGGACACCATACAAACACACATCATACCAATACACAGGGTACAGTAAGATGGACACCATACAAACTACACATCATACCAATCCCACAGGGTACAGTAAGATGGACACCATACAAACTACACATCATACCAATACACAGGGTACAGTAAGATGGACACCATACAAACTACACATCATACCAATACACAGGGTACAGTAAGATGGACACCAAAAAACTACACATCATACCAATACAAGGGTACAGTAAGATGGACACCATACAAACAACACATCATACCATACACAGGGTACAGTAAGATGACACCATTACAAACTACACATCATACCAATACACAGGGTACAGTAAGATGGACACCATACAAACTACACATCATACCAATACACAGGGTACAGTAAGATGGACACCATACAAACAACACATCATACCAATACACAGGGTACAGTAAGATGGACACCATACAAACAACACATCATACCAATACACAGGGTACAGTAAGATGGACACCATACAAACTACACATCATACCAATACACAGGGTACAGTAAGATGGACACCATACAAACAACACATCATACCAATACACAGGGTACAGTAAGATGGACACCATACAAACTACACATCATACCAATACACAGGGTACAGTAAGATGGACACCATACAAACAACACATCATACCAATACACAGGGTACAGTAAGATGGACACCATACAAACTACACATCAGAAACAAAGAGTAAAAACGTCACCAAGTGGCACAATTCATGTACTTTTGGAAGGTTATTTATCAGAGATAGAGAACTGGACAAATACATTAAGACCAAACTCCAAGAGGTAAGCTAAATGCCATGAACTAGCAACTTTCACCATTTCAAAACACTCAAGCTGTCACAGGAAAACAAAAGTCAAGTTGCATTTTTACAGTTTAAAGCGAGCTGCGTATTCGAGATCCAATGTCTTCGAGTTCAATCCCAGGCAGCACCATAGAAAATGGCCTGTACGCTGTCCATCTTAACCCTTTGACTCCAGCATCATGTCCTACAACATTCTGTACTGTCAATCATGCTAGCAAAGCAAAAACGTAACCCTATGGCTCCCTTACCCTATCCACCAGCTTCCCACAGGAAGGTGGTAGATAGGGTGAGGAGTCAAAGGGTTAACTTCCAGCAGAAAGATAGTGGATATGATGAGGGAGTCAAAGAGTTAATTTTTTTTGCAGTTTGTGAATAGGGCGCAGGAGTCAAAAGGTTAACGCTCCGATCTTTCTGATGATATCAGATATCAGGGGTTTCACATGTCTCCGCCCACCTACACATTTCTAGACCTTGCCAGCGCATATGGGTTTGCGCAAACTCAGAAATGTGCCAGATGATTACTGCCAGATTTGGACGGATTTGGACGCGTATGGTGCCGGTGCCGGCGCCGTCCCGAGTGCACAGACATCCTCTTGAACAAACTCCAAATTCCTGCGCTGAGTTCTTTCAGCTTTTGGAAGTGGAGTGTGTGAGCTATTAGCGGATCCATTGTTCGTTCTTGCGGACAGCCTCTTGCCATTACCAACGGCGCCTCTGGGACAAGTGCCACATGAGCGGCGCGCGTTTTGGTGGAAGGTGACACGTACACGTAACTAGAACTCTTACTCTTGTGCCAAACTACTTGACACACCAACTCCCAAACTGTCTTCTTTGTCGCGTTTGTACAGGCAAGGTCTGTGTGTGTGTGTGTGGGGGGGGGGGGGCGTTGTGTGTGTGTGTGTGTGTGTGTGTGTGTGAGTGTGTGTGAGTGTATGGGTGTGGGGTTGATGGTGGTGGTGGTGTATGTGTGTGTTTGTGTGTGTGTGTCTGTCTGTCTGTTTGCGAATGCGTGTGCATATGTGTGTGTGCCTGTGTGTGCTTGTGTGTGTGTCTGTTTGCGTATGTATGTGCGTATGTGTGTGTGTGTTGTGTGTGTGTGTGGTGTGTGTGTGTTTTGCAAATGCGTGTGCATATGTGTGTGTGTGCTTGTGTGTGTGTCTGTTTGCACACACATACAAGCAAAGCAATTATCTAAACAAAAAATGAACTCACTCAACAGAGAGCAACATCATCAAACAAACAAACAAACAAAAACTGATTAGAAGATAACGACGGAGAAAGACAGGTGGACAGAGATGTTTTACATTTCACACCAACAGCACTACACTGCAAAATCTTAAGATACAAAATATTACAAATCTGGAATAAAATTTCTGAAAACAATTCTGACATCAAATTACTGAAAATGAATCTGGAATCGAAAGTCTGAAAATAAATCAGAACACAAAACACTTTCTTGGCAGAAAAAAAAAAAGATTGCTCTTTGCTTGTTTGTTTGTTTTATGAGTAAATTATGCTTACAAGCTGGGCGAAATTCATGATCTCAAACAACATATGTATTCACATTGTTCTAGTTTCCTTTCTCTGTGGCACTAGGTATTCAAATCAGTTTATGGAGAGACAGGCAGAGACAGCGACAGAAAGGACACATGTTCACTTACTACACATATACGCACGCATATACACAAACATAAACGCTCACAAGCACACAAGCTCTCTCTCTCTCTCTCTCTCTCTCTCACACACACACACACACACACACAAACACACACAAACACAGAGAGAAGAGAGAGAGAGAGAGAGAGAGAGAGAGAGAGAGAGAGAGAGAGAGAGAGAGAGAAGAGAGAGACTCCATTCTTACCGTAAGGAATGAACGTGGACTGGCAAAAAGATCCGTAAAGGGGGACAGTAAACCCCAGGAACGAAAACAACACCAGCCTGGGATTAATGGTCCACCCACAAGAGACGGTAAGTCACAGCACTGAGATTTCAGTAAGACACTGACCGCCGGACAATATGCCCTGAACTACACGCGCTAAGAGAGGTTTCACCAACACTGGCCCCAGGACGAGTGTCCTGAACTACACTTTGTAATAGAGTTTACACTGATCCAGGAACGGTATACACTGTACTGGAGGTCCCAGTATCAGTAGTGGCAAGGGCTGTGAGTCCTGGAATTAGAGGATTCATTAACACCAGTCATCAGACGATATGCCCTGAACTAACGGATCAAATATCACCGATAGAAAAGGTGATGAGTTCTGGAACAGGTTCCACTGATAGGGGACACGGGACTGTGTGTCCTGAAAAAAATAGTTTCAGTATGCTATGCCAAGGGTGAGGACTTCAGGGTCTAGGGGCCTCACTAAAACTGGCTTCTAGACACTATGCTATGAACAAGAGGTTCCAGTATCACACATACACCAAGGACGATGAATCCTGGAATTGGAGGTTCCACTAACACTGGTCCTAGGACAGTATGCCCTGAGCTTGTAGGCTCCAATATCACTTATATCACAGGTGGTGATTCCTGTACCTCGGGATGTCACCACTGCAGGTCCTAGGACTGTACGCCCTGAACAAAACCTTCCGATATCTCAAGTCACGAGGTCTTGAGTCTTGGGTGTGTAGCTGTCACTAACCCTGGTCCCAGAACGATATGTTTTGAATTAGATGTTCTAAAATCACACGTGGCAGGGGATGTGAATTGTGGACCAGGATGTCACACTAACACTGGCTCAAGGCCTGTATGACCTGACCTAGACCTTCTGTGTCACAGGTGGCAAGGGCAGCAAGTCCTGGGACTTAGAGATTTCACTAACGCTGGCCACAGAGGCAGAAGTAGTTATTGGAACTGAGGATCCCACAATGAATCTCCAGACATCAAACCTTAGAATGTAAGGTTCTGGTAAGTCCACGAAATAACTGTCTACAATATGATGAATATCACGGGAAAATCTGAAGCAGAAGACTGAAAGCACACATATCACACTTGCAGGATTTAAGTTTGTGAAGCAGTCTTTGATGCGGAAACGGTATTTTGATTCAAATCGCCGGTAACAAACATACGCACATCCACGATCTTCAAGCTTTCGCTGCGTGCATGTTTACCTGACACATACTCTGGAACAAAGTTTTCAGCAGAATGATAGTAGAGCATGTAGAAGTGTTTCTTCAGTTCTAAGCAAGCCATCGAAATAAACCAACCACGACCTTCATTCTGTCGCTATGATATTGCCGCCGTGGTGTCCACATCTCATGTGTTCATTCTTAAAACGTATCGCACCATGTTGTAACCCTAAATTAGAATAGCATGAATCGTTCAGTCCAAAACTTGGTCGCTCTTCCGTACCTGAGAAATACCGCCACACTGAGCACTGAGCACTCGGCGTCGCGTTGAAAACACTGAGCACAATATCGGAGACTGGTGGTTCACGCAACTTCCTCAAGATCTACAGCCGCAAGTCCTGCTACAGCTGTACACACACATACACAGGCTGCCAGTGGCCGCATCTCTCAACAGATCACATCTACTACATGTATGGGGAGGGACATGTCAGCTATGTCAAGAACACTCGACATACACACAGGCCTTGGCCACTTTGAAGGTTGACACACGTAGGATGGTACTGGTGTGTTGGAAGTAGCAGACCTTTTTTTGTGACTTGTCACTCGGTCCTTTAATTCGCACGGTCTTGTAACAATACGTGAACAGCCTTTACAGCCAGTACAAGCCACACACAATACTGTGAACAAGTGTACGTAGACAACTGTCTTTACTTAAGAACTGTAATTAAGAGCATTCGCACACTGGATGATAACAGCAGGTTTATACTTGTCGACGCTAGACTTCAGAATTTATTCTGTCCTGATAGACATACAAGAACATTTATTTGCTTGGCAAACGCGTCCGTTATTCGTTATTTCTTTACACGCCTGTTCAGA
>JAPXFY010000015.1:79597086-79609586 GCA_030674185.1 Monoplex corrugatus
GCCGGGAACAGGCCAGTTTTTAATGTAGCAGGCTGGGACTGAACCGGAAACACCATCTTCAATTCACGGCTGTTTCATAAGAACCATCCAGCCCGCACATATCTGAGAAGTCAATGTTCGGGTGGGATGGGATACTTAGACAAAAAGTGATGGAAACAAAAAACAGGTGTTCAAGTTCAAGTTTAATTACCTATAGCCCAGCCGACTACTAGAGCCATATCAGGGCTAACACCACGTCAAAAACGACAACCAGGTTAAGATAAAAGACAAGAGTTAAAAAAAAAATGCTCACCGCTGACAAAAAAACAACAACAACAAACAAACAAACAAAAGAAACAAACAACAACAAACAAAAATAAATAAAAAACAAGAGACATGAGAGTTGGCTCCAAGTGTCAAACAGTACCACTTATCTTAATAAGCTGTTTCTTCTGTGGCCAAATAGCTCCATGTTAGAGCACCATAATTATAATGCAAGGGTTACTGGATTAAGCCATAGACAGGCCATAGTGGTCCATATGCTGGCTGGTTGCTTTTTGACGAAGCATTTGACTCCAGATCCGACATTTCCAGAACAATCTTGACAAAGCCTTTGACTCCAGATCCGACATGTCCAGAACAATCTTGACAAAGCCTTTGACTCCAGATCTCACATGTCCAGAACAATCTTGACAAAGCCTTTGACTCCAGATCCGACATGTCCAGAACAATCTTGACAAAGCCTTTGACTCCAGATCCCACATGTCCAGAACAATCTTGACAAAGCCTTTGACTCCAGATCCGACATTTCCAGAACAATCTTGACAAAGCCTTTGACTCCAGATCTCACATGTCCAGAACAATCTTGACAAAGCCTTTGACTCCAGATCCCACATTTCCAGAACAATCTTGACAAAGCCTTTGACTCCAGATCCCACATTTCCAGAACAATCTTGACAAAGCCTTTGACTCCAGATCCCACATGTCCAGAACAATCTTGACAAAGCCTTTGACTCAAGATCTCCCACATGTCCAGAACAATCTTGACAAAGCCTTTGACTCCAGATCCCACATGTCCAGAACAATCTTGACAAAGCCTTTGACTCCAGATCCGACATTTCCAGAACAATCTTGACAAAGCCTTTGACTCCAGATCCCACATGTCCAGAACAATCTTGACAAAGCCTTTGACTCCAGATCCCACATGTCCAGAACAATCTTGACAAAGCCTTTGACTCCAGATCCCACATGTCCAGAACAATCTTGACAAAGCCTTTGACTCCAGATCTCCCACATGTCCAGAACAATCTTGACAAAGCCTTTGACTCCAGATCTCACATGTCCAGAACAATCTTGACAAAGCCTTTGACTCCAGATCTCCCACATGTCCAGAACAATCTTGACAAAGCCTTTGACTCCAGATCTCACATGTCCAGAACAATCTTGACAAAGCCTTTGACTCCAGATCCCACATGTCCAGAACAATCTTGACAAAGCCTTTGACTCCAGATCCCACATGTCCAGAACAATCTTGACAAAGCCTTTGACTCCAGATCTCCCACATGTCCAGAACAATCTTGACAAAGCCTTTGACTCCAGATCCACATGTCCAGAACAATCTTGACAAAGCCTTTGACTCCAGATCTCCCACATTTCCAGAACAATCTTGACAAAGCCTTCGACTCCAGATCCCACATTTCCAGAACAATTTCATCCCGCAAAACTTTAAAAAAAAAACAAGCTGGCTTGTTTGCTGCTCGTTTTAATGTTTCCGTCATTCTGGTCTTGTCAGCTTAATGTTTCATAGGTTCCTCTCTCCTCTCTTTTGCCATTTCAAGACATTGCCACGCATGGAGTTTTGTATAGACTCATGGGATCTGTCTGAAAATTGCTGGCATATTTGGGTAGGGGGCACATGGAATTATCAGAGTGTAATGAATCCGTCACTTGATAGTGTGTGCAGGAATCAGAAAAAACACGAAAAAAGAATACCAACGCGTATTTAATACAACAAGACAAGACAGGCGCAAATTTTCGGCCAACTGGCTTTTGTCAAGCGTAAGATTACGAACAAACAGACATAGATACAAAACTTTTGAGAAAAAGACTGAAACTTCCTTGCTGCTGTGTCCAATGTGAGAAAAGGAATGTTTGCTTGAACGCGGGCAGTCACACTTGTTCCGGAGCATGTGCAGGTTAAGGCTTGTGCCATGACCACCATACACATGGCACCTTGTGACGTTAGTGCATATGGAATTCGTTGCGAGCGCGGAGACGTCGTCTTGAGAAACTGAAACTGAAAAGAATCCGTCTTGGATGACTCCAAACTCTAGTGCTGACATTTTGGTTTTCTATTAAAACAGAGTTTTTGCCGTGGAAGTATATTCTGCATGCACCAACACCTCAGTAGTTACTTGATGGAAAAAGAATAAAAACTGACTATGGCAATAGCCATAAAACCCCGCGTAAAAACCAAGACGCTAGGATGGTCTTAACGTTCTACCTCACGTATGGGTTCTACGATGTATGTCCAGTAAGTAACGGGAAACATTCAGGAGTGGCATTATTTATTTTTAGAAACATACAAAACTTAGTCTCCTTCAAACTAATTACCACCCGCAGCTACACATTAGCGCAAGCAATTTTCCTACCCTAGTAAGACACCATCGTTATCCTTTAGAAACTTTGACGATTCCTGTTTCATCTCCTGTGTGGTGACGATTCCTGTTTCATCTCCTGTGTGGTGACGATTCCTGTTTCATCTCCTGTGTGGTGACGATTCCTGTTTCATCTCCTGAGTGGTGACGATTCCTGTTTCATCTCCTGAGTTGTGACGATTCCTGTTTCATCTCCCGTGTGGTGACGATTTCTGTTTCATCTCCTGTGTGGTGACGATTCCTGTTTCATCTCCTGTGTGGTGACGATTCCTGTTTCATCTCCTGTGTGGTGACGATTCCTGTTTCATCTCCTGAGTGGTGACGATTCCTGTTTCATCTCCTGAGTTGTGACGATTCCTGTTTCATCTCCGTGTGGTGACGATTTCTGTTTCATCTCCTGTGTGGTGACGATTCCTGTTTCATCTCCTGAGTGGTGACGATTCCTGTTTCATCTCCTGTGTGGTGACGATTCCTGTTTCATCTCCTGTGTGGTGACGATTCCTGTTTCATCCCCTGTGTGGTGACGATTCCTGTTTCATCTCCTGTGTGGTGACGATTCCTGTTTCATCTCCTGTGTGGTGACGATTCCTCTTTCATTTCCTGTGTGGTGACGATTCCTGTTTCATCTCCTGTGTGGTGACGATTCCTGTTTCATCTCCTGTGTAGTGACGATTCCTGTTTCATCTCCTGTGTGGTGACGATTCCTGTTTCATCTCCTGTGTAATGACGATTCCTGTTTCATCTCCTGTGTAATGACGATTCCTGTTTCATCTCCTGTGTAATGACGATTCCTGTGTCATATTCTGTCTAGTGACGATTCCTGTTTCACCTCCTGTGTGGTAACAATTCCTGCGTCATCTCCTGTGTAGCGACAATTCGTCTTTCATCCCGTGTTCATTATGTTTTAGTGTCCTTATTTATGTTTAAATCTTATTCAATATGCTTTTTTTAAATCCCCAGTGCGATAAACTGGGCGGAATGGTCAACACAAGGGCATCTCCTTAGATTATGTGCGCGAATGCATCGATATGTGTACTTAATTTTCTTTTCTTTTTTTTCCTGTTGAAGTATTGTTTGTTTTGAACTGGTTATAGCCCCGATAATGCTCTACGCAGTCGGCTGGGCTTTATTTTAAACAACAATAACAATATAAAAAAAAACAACCCAGACTGCTTGCAGGACATGCGCTGATTCGGCCAAAGCGAGGCAGGCATTATGTTGCCACATGTTGCTGGAGTAGACAACGTATAGATCTAGTTTGCTACCAACAGGAGTTCGGTTCAAATAATATTTAATATCGCTCGTAAATTGACTTATTGGACATACCTGGTATCTACAGCTGTCTCTGCCCGTCTTGGCGTGTTAGTGAAATAAACGGGGGCTGTCTGTAAACACAGCTGAGACCCAGAAACGGAGGCTTGTCCCCAGAGTGGAGGAAAGTTAAAGCAACACCACTGAACAAAGGGCAAGACAGACAGCCAACCCGTAAAAACTAGAGATTTATCACCAGGACAAAGCAGAATCAGTGGCCATTATCGTCCAGGAGAAAGTAACATACGTAAAGAGCAACGGTCATGGGGTACTTCGGAAAAAATAAACAAACCAAAAAAAAAAAAAAAAAAGACTAAAACCAAAACTTCTCTCCCCCTCCCGATCCCCCCCCCCCCCACACACACAAAGTATGGACCGCGTTCAGTGTCAAAAGATAAAAGAATACATTTACAGATTTACAGTAACTGTGAATAATCACAGAGCGGAAACACAACCTGACTGGAACAGTCGAGAGTACGGCCTTGAGGTTAAAGAACTACTCAGACGCGTGAAACCCGGGTTCGAATCTTCGAGCGGGTAGGGATTTTTCTCCCTCTTCACTTAATCTCAAGTAATGGTGTAAACTTTTTTTTTCTAATGAGATGACAAACCAAAGTCCCTGACACACAAAGCACTGAGAATAGGTTAAATATCCTACAGCGACAGACATATTATCCCAGCAACAGTTTTTAGAAAAATCCATATTTGTTAAAAAAAGAATACACACAGAGAAAAAAAACCCATACAACTTAACAAAGATTTTTTATAATGTACACACATGTAAACGATACAATTGAACAGAGACATCTCTGCATGTGAAACAATACAGCTGAACAGTTGCTTCTCTGTAATGTGTGGACGTGTAAAGCAATACATCTTGACAGAGAGCAAACAGCAACAGAACCATGACATCTGATCTGAACTCTATCTCACAGGGAAAGTAGGACCACAGGGATAATGGCGATGATCGTGGAGTCACAAAAAGGAAATGTCAACAAAGGAACAGAGCAAGGATTAGAACAAGGAAATAACTACAGTTGTAAGAACTGTGAAACTATCCACAATCCCCCAAGCAAACAAGCAAACATGAAAACAAACAAATAAACAAATAAACAAACAAACAAACAGACAAAAAAGCTAACAAACAACAAGAAGCAGACAGACAGTCAATCAGACAGTCAACGAGGCAGACAGCAGACAGACATACAGACCAATGGACAGACAGACAGACAGGCAGACGGACAGACAGACAGACAGGCAGACAGACAGACGGACGGACAGACAGACAGACGGACAGACGGACAGACAGAATTTAGAATAATTGATCACTGACATGACATATATGCGTGTATGTATGTGTGCAGTTATGTACAATGCATTATCTGTGTGCAGTCCATGGAAATGCTTGTTCTGTTGATTGTACATATATATTCTGATGATCATGATTTCAAACAACATTGAAGAAACAACAACAACAATGACAACGACAACAACAACAACAACGACAACAAACAACAACAACGAACAACAACAACAACAACAACAACAACAACAACAACAACAACACCCAAGCAAACAGAGCCATGGTAAGAGGGGTGTGTCACCAAACCAAAAGCACGGCAATGCTCAGTGCCACTCACAATCAGGACATAAACCTGGAGACTTGCAAAGAAGTGTAAAGTAGAAAGACACAACACAACACAACATTAAGACTGAAGGCTTGTAAATAAGTGTAAAGCAGAAAGACATAACACAACATTAAGAATGGAGACTTGTAAAGATGTGTAAAGACATAACACAATAATAAGAATGGAGACTTGTAAAGATGTGTAAAGACATAACACAACAATAAGAATGAACTTGTAAGATTGTAAAGACATAACACAACATTAAGAATGGAGACTTGTAAAGGTGTGTAAAGGTAGAATACGACATTCAGAACAGAGACTTGTCATCATCATCATCAGGTGCCCTGCCGCATGGCATTGGCGATCATGGACTTCCATCTGCCTCTATCTCTCGTTGCCCCTGGCATCTCCCCCACCCTCCCCGTCCCCAGCCATTCTGCAAGTCCGTCCAGCATTTTCTCCCTGGGTCTACCCGGAGCTCTCTTTCCCTCCAGCTTTCCCGCCATGACCAGGTGCTCCAAATCCCCCTTCCACATAAAATGGCTTATAAATGTTGCCTGTCTTTTCCTAATCTTCCTTATGAGTGATCTACTTGTGTCTGCCTCCATCAAGACTGTCTCGTTTGTTTTCTTTGCTGTCCATGGAACCCTCAACATTCTTCTTAGAAACCACATCTCGGCTGCCTCAAATTGAGGCAGAGATTTGTAAGGAAGTGTAAAAACTGGACACAACATCAAGACTGGAGACTTACAAAGAAGTGTAAGGTAGAAAGACACAACACAACATCAAGATGGAGACTTACAAAGAGTGTAAGTAAGACACACTCAAACTGAGACTACAAAGAAGTGTAAGGTAGAAAGACACAACACATCAAGACTGGAGACTTACAAAGAAGTGTAAGGTAGAAAGACACAACACATCAAGACTGGACTTACAAAGAGTGAAGAAAACCAACACAACTTAAACTGAGACTTACAGAAGTGTAAGGTAGAAAGACACACACACATCAAGACTGGAGACTTACAAAGAAGTGTAAGGTAGAAAGACACAACAAAACATCAAGACTGGAGACTTACAAAGAAGTGTAAGTAGAAAGACACAACACAACATCAAGACTGGAGACTTACAAAGAAGTGTAAGGTAGAAAGACACAACACAACATTAAAACTGGAGACTTGTAAAGAAATGTAAAGACGGCACGAAACATTAAGAACCCAGAATTGTAAAGAGGTGTAAACTAGGAAAACAGAACACATATTTTTGCTATTATTTCCCACCTAGTTTGGATATGTTTGTTTCATATTGGTTCAAAAGGAGATTTGTCAAGAAATGTAAATTAGAAAGACAAAGTTACAGACAGAGAACATACGCCCACACAACGAATTATCTATTAGGTATGAAGCATGATGACCGTGAAAAGAACAGTTAAGTGGAAACTAAAAAATAAAAAGTCATTTAACTGAATAAACAAACGATCAAGAAAACAGAAACAAAAATTACAGATATTTTAATACGCCTAGACCTCAGTCACTTTGCAATCACAAGAAATCACGTTTGTCACCTACACTAAAGCAGAAAATTGCACGAATGGCGATGACTACAACAATTACACTCACATAATCTAACAAAGACTTGTCACCAACAATATCGACTGTGCCAAAGGTAACGAATGGAAGACAAATGAGTACAAACACTTTCACCAGAATCAAAGTCTTGTCTCCAAAGGCCCCCAAAATAAAAAAACGAATGCTACTGATTTCAGGACATTAAACAGTCACTCTAAATAAAAGCGAATATGTCACGAAAACGATAAAACTCAGCGATGAAAAACAAACAAAACAAAACAAACAAAACAAACAAACAAACATACAGTCACAAACACAATGGCTAACTCATTAAAACTATGAAAATGATATCACAGCTCAAAGGGAACTAATCGCATCAGAAAACAGACATCTGTAACAACATTTGACAAAGCACACAAACGTTGAACAAAAACCATCCCCAGCCTCACAAGACTTGACATGTATGTGTCATACAGACATGAATCAGCTGAAACAAAAGGAAACGAACACAAAAAAGGATGTAAACTGAACCATGTCGTCAAGATCAAAATGTATTATGAAAACAAACCAGGTCGTGTAAAAACAGGCATCAACAATTGTCGTGCACAGTGCAGACAATGAGACTGGTCACCAATCATATCAAGCCACAGATTGTTCAAAGAACAATGAAGAATCAAGTCACAAAAACAAAGACATGTAACCAAGTCGAGAACGTAACGGTTTATGCGGTTACAAGAAACTTGACATTTGTTCACCAAAAGCAAGAAAAGAACCTGATTCTACAAAGGGATATATAAACAGATACTTACTGTCAGCCCAATGCACAGCACACAAATTAAACCAGCAGTAATAATCACACCGCGTCACCCTTACACTTGTCTCTCAACACCCAACACATCAAAAGAGCAATAAAACAAGGAGAGAATGACAACAGCAGGGAACTGTCACCCAGCCTCACACAGCTGTCCTTACCTCCACAGAGAGCAGAGACAGGCAGGCAGACACAGGCCAGACTCCACCTCCCCTGTCTTACCTAGCCACTGCCGCCTGCCTTCACTGCCATGCCGTGTGTGTGACGAATAAAGGGAACGACAAGTGTGTGGCGAATTGGTCTGGACAGATTGTGACATAAGCCATAATCATAACAAGAAAGAGATATTACTAGAAGTGATAAAATCACAGCAAATACCCAAAGAGTTATCACATAACCGTCATAAGAACTGAAACTTGTCGCCAAATGTGATGCAGTGAAAGAAAATGGCATTAAACAGAGGAAAGATAAGAACAAACACTGATCACCTAGGGCAGAGTATGGTGACCATACAGAGCTACAGAACCCCAAGAACGTAGAGAGGACACCTAAATTGTGAAGACAACATGAGTGAAAGATAAATTAACAAGAAAAGTTACAAAAGAAATCAATTGTTTTTGTAGAGCTCTATGCTCCGGACTAAACTAAACTCAGCATGCATCATAGGTATTCAAATATTCTAGTCTGACAGAAAGAACTAAAGCTATTAGAAGAGCTGGTCAAATTCTACATGTTGTTGCACAGTTTATATCTTTGATGGGTGTGCAGTTGGACGTTTTCATACTTCCATAGCCAGCCACTCACATGACTTAAATGATCTTTAGCATGCCTATTCCCACACACATATGGACACAAACGTTTTTAGGCTCTGGCTCGTCTGTACACACTTTGATCTAGGAGATCAGAAACATTTCTATCCTCTATGCACCAGGCAGAGGTGTCTCAGGAGATCGAAGTGTGGATCTTCCAACTGGAGGTCTGATAATCACCAAATGCAATACCACGTCCGTCTAGAACAAATTGTCAGTTTCCTTTCAGATTCAGTTTTTCAAGATAGCATGTTAGGAGTTGGAAATATATTCTGTATGCACTGACGCACAAATAGCATATGGTGGAGGTTTGGGTTTTTAAATCATAGCATAAGCCATAAACCTGAGCATAAGCACTGCACACAGGTAAAGACTTAAAACAGTATGCAGTCTGTCGATTTTAATATTTCCTTCAAAAGTGAAGAACACGACTGTTTAAAAATCAATACTGACACATCCATAACAACATGCTTATCACCAAAAGGTGTGAAGTGCAAATAACAATGATCTCATTACATCTCCATCACAGCAACAAATGTTTATTCCCAAAAGAGTTCAACACACACACAAAAGCAATAAAATGAGGGAGAGAGTGACAACAGCAGGAAGTTGGCACCCAACCTCACACAGTGGAAGTTATCCCCAGAGAGAGCGCAGGCAGGCAGGCAGGCAGGCAGGCAGTCACACACCAATCCTAGTCACTACTGCCTGTCCTCACCACACAGTCATACCGCAGAGCACAGAAGTACCAACACTTGCCCCAAGAATGTTAACAACTGTCAAAGACTAATCATAGAAAGAGGAGTTACCATAACAAAGACTTTTCACCATGTCCAGAGTACAGCAATAACACACTTTACAGTGGGGGGGGGGGGGGGGGTTAAGAGCAATTCATCACACTTGGATAATTTTATATGTACAACACACAGACCTACCAGGAGTTATCTGGAAGATTCCTTGGGCCTGCACAAAACCCCATAAGCTGACAAGGTCTTGAAATGAGGAGGGGAACAGGACGTACAAAACACTGGCACTACCAGAATGAATGAGTATCAAGACTGGCAGAGAATAAGCTAAATCTTATACTGCAGGATAGTACTGAACTCGACATATGAGATTTCAAGCATCCCAAGACAGTTTCAAAACAGCTAATCAGACCAAACAAACCCTGTGTCCCACCTGAGAGTCAAATCCAGGAACCATGTGTTATCATCAAAACTGATGTCTACCCAATGGCTGACCCCACAACGCCAACATGATAAACATGGCTCTTTGCAATGGGTCACTCAAGAAATAAATATCATACAATGAAATAACAAGAAAAATGTCTCAGGTCCACCTAAAGATTTAACCAACAACCCCTGAGTAATGCACATGACACTCTAACCAACTGAGCCAGAAGTAGTAATAGTGGTCACCACACAGTGTAAAACCCAATGGCCATGTGAAGAGGTGTAAGCACAGTGATAGAAATGGAAACTTGCCACAAAAATATGTTGACAACAATAACAACAAACAACAACAACAACAGCAAACCAAAACCAAATATAATCAAAACGCAGGCATAAGAGAGCACAGAGAAGATTATGGTGGTGGTGGTGGTGGCGTTGCTGTTGCTGCTGCTGCTGCTGATAATGATGATAATGATGCTTCAGCCTTTAGATTAGCCTCAGCAAGAAGGAGGCTATGTTTCATCCAATACAATTTAAGATTCAGGAGTGTTCACCACTGATTGTTACCGTCAACAAGAATATTTTTTTCCGTCACTTGGGTAATATACTGAGTGGCAGTGTATCTCTTGACTAAGAGGTGCCATTGCAACAAAGTACATCTGCCTTGTGAAATCCAATCAAGAAGTTGTGACCAGACCAAGGGGCATCAGGGCTGGCTACAGAGATTTCTGTGTGCTACAGAGATTTCTGTGTACAGAGCAGTAGTCCTGAACACCCAGCTGTACTGCTTCAAAACATGGACAGCTGTGTTAAGAGCAACAACAGTGAAAGAAACTGTGATATGGCATCAAAACTGCACAGCTGAACCACTTTAAGAACATTTGACCTTACCATTGCATAGGGCTTACGCACATGGTATACTCCATGATCATTTTGGATTTTGTTTATCACATGGCATCTATGGCAAATTGTATGTGCAACATATTCTGAGCTGGAGACATTATCTTGAAAAAGGTAAACTGTTCTAAACACACAAAGCAACAACCAACAAACAAACAAACAAACAAACAAACAAACAAACCCACACACATAAACAAACATGACAGAGAACTGAGAATAACAAAACAAACAAACAAAATGACAAAAAAAGAAACAAATAAACAAACAAACAAAACAACACTCAGCCTTTTATCCTTTCATAGACCAAAGCCCTATGAACTAAGACTTGTCACCTACAAGTCCAAACCACAGACCATGCCAACAACATCAATGGCGATCACATTTACCAACAAAAGCAGTAAAACCATCACTTTGCACACAGCAAACATCACACTGAAACTTGTCACCTCACAGTTTTAAAGCACGATTGTACAAACAGAACAAACCACAGTCACTCATAAAAACAAAGTTTTGTCACCAATATGTACGTCACAAAAACGTGAGTTTGGAGTTTGTTAAAAACATACATCGTACTGGGACAAAACCATAAATACTCCACCCAAAATCTGCCAGCAATTTTCTCACAGACTCCCTGAGATGGCACAAAAACCAATGCGCTGTTAAGGTCTTGAAATGGGAGGCAGGAACGGGAACTATAAAGCATTAAGCTGACACAACCAAAGTGATGGAAGTATTGAGATGTGCACCAAGCAGGTCAGTATATTTAATGTTGCAGTATGGGTTTGAACTTGTATCACGTTTTGAGTCCATCACTCTACAAAAGCTTTGCCTGCTTGAGAGTTAAATCCACAATGCCTACGTTATGAAAACAGAAGCAATCACATAAAAGTCACCACAACAAGCGATCATCACCAAAAATATGTAAAACCAACAATATCTGGACAGAAATAATCACAGTAGTACTAACAAACATATGTCCTCAAAAACCGAATCAATTAAACCATTCAATAAAGGTTTGTTTAATTTCTCACTACCAGGAAATACGGTTAAGCTTCAGTTAATCACAAGTGAGACTCGTCATCAAAAATGAACAGCACAACTTCACGACCGCAGTAATCAAATTACATCCACAGCGACAAGACGTGTCTCCCAACGCGTCCAACACATCAAAAGAGCAATAAAACAAGGGAGAGAATGACAACAGCAGGGAACTGTCACCCAGCCTCACACAGCTGTCCTTACCTCCAAAGAGAGCAGAGACAGGCAGGCAGACACAGGCCAACTCCACCTCCCCTGTCTTACCTAGCCACTGCCGCCTGCCTTCACTGCCATGCCGTGTGTGTGTGTGAGGACGGAACAACAGTGTGTGGCGAATTGGTCTGGGTGGAAGCAACGATCCAACAAATGATCTTTTTTCTTTTTTAAGGGAGGGATTAGACACAGATCAAAAACTCAATTACACATAGTGCACGTTCCTTCGCACAACTATTGCGCGCTCACACCCATACCAACACCCACATCCATATCCATATCCACATCCACACACACACACACACACACACACACACACACACACCACACACACACACATACAAACACATAAAGACACACATACAATCACACAAACACATACAGAGAGAGACAGACAGACAGACAGAACAAACAAAC
>JAPXFY010000015.1:79619586-79622086 GCA_030674185.1 Monoplex corrugatus
ATGGGGCTGGCAGTACTAAACTTGATTTACCACTCTCTGAATATGAAATGAATGTTATATTAGAAAACAAAATAAAAGCGCAATGTGACTTTCGCCCCTTCTCGGTAAATTACTAGGGTTTTACAAGACAAGAGATAACTTTAGCTTACAGATTATCTCTCAACTCACTTCGAACTAAATTTAGTAAAACCATCAAGTGTATCTGTGGTGATTTTATAACAGTTAATCACATTTTGTGTTGTCAGCGTATGCGACCTTATTTCCCTGCGTCATTTACAAACTTAAAACAGAAACATACTGATTTCACTCTGTATTTACACATTGCTAGGCATTTACTGCACAGTCCTGTAGGTCGTTCCCTTTGATTCAGCCCATTTGTTTTATACCTGTAACTCCCACTGTTTTTCTCCAACGCTTTTTAGTACATAAGACAACCCTCTGCTCCCCTTGTGCCTCACCAGATCATAACAGATCACTTGTCATACGCCAGCACAAGACCTTACATGCTCGTAGCACACAGACACATAGACTCACAGACACACAGACACACAGACACACACACACACACCACACACACACACACACACACACACCACACACACACACACACACACACACACACACACACACCCTGAGCAAACCGATGAAGCCTGATCGATATAATGTTCTGATTGTTTTTCTTTTGTTCGTTGAATTGTTTGATGTTACCTTAATTGATACAATGCCTTCATGATTTCATAGACGCTTTTGTTTTCGTCTAAAAGCACGTATGTATGTGAATAGACGTTAAAAGAAATAACGAACGATACACACACACAATCATACGCACACTCATACACAGACAGACACACACAGACACATCACACACACACACACACACACACACACACACACACACACACACACAACACACACATACACACACACACACACCACACACACAAACACACACACACACACACAACACACACACACAAAACACACACACACACAAACACACACAAACACACACACACAAACACACACACACACAAAACACAACAAACACAACACACACAAACACACAACACACACACACAAACACACACACACACACACACACACAACACACAAACACACAACACACACAAACAACAACACACACACAAAACCACACACAAACACACACACACACAAACAACACAACACAAAACACACAACACACACCACACACACCACACACAACAACACACACAACACACACACACACACACACACACACACACACAACACACACACACACACAACACAAATGGAGAACCCAGTGCAGAATGGTTCAGACGTTCGCCTGCCAATAACTAAACACTAGGTGCTCAGAGTTCGCATCCCGTACAGGCCTCGACTTTTGTCTTCAGTTTGACCAGAAAATCGAACTGATTATCTAGTCCTTCGGAATGGGAGGAAAAAAGAATCGGACCCGTGTGCCTTCTGGCTGCACATGTTAAAGATCCCACGGCAGTTGAAAATCGTGAAGAGTAGGGCATTGCCTGGCTGCCTTGGTAAAAAAAAAAACATAGGAGAGATAGGTTGATTTCCCTAGTCCCACCCTTGAAGACCAATTAACCTTCCTGCCTTTCTGAAGTCTTGGTAAAAGAAATGTGAATATGAATATGAATTTGAAGCGAGGGAGAGGGGATGGGCGTCGCCCTCCTGGTGCTGGCCCTAGGAAACGTTGAGGTCTCTGCCACTTCACTCCCCAACGACCCCAGGGTTATGGAACTATCTAGTTAGGACATCAGGGCCTGGCCAGCTCTTGGGTTTATGTGCAGGCTAAAGTCTTGTGCCATGATCATTCTTGATCTTCTCCTTTACATGGCACCTGTGACGTTAGTGCATATGGAATTCATTCCGAGCGCGGAGACGTCATCTTGAGAAATTGAAACTGAAACTGAAACTGAAACACACACACAGACAAATATGTTGCTAAGAACAAGATTCTGGTCACAAGCAGTTGATATGGACATAACGTATGCGTAAACAAGCTTTTAAAAAAAAAGTCTTTAACATAGAAGGAACCGGAACCAGAAAAACACGAAAATAGAATCAGAACGCGCATTTATTACAACCAGACAAAATAAACGCAAATTTTTTCGGGCAACTGGCCTTTGTCAAGCGTAAACGTAAGACCACAAAAGAACAAACAACGTGCGCAAAAAATAGGAGAAAAGACACAAACTTCCCTGCTGCTTCGTCCAGTGGGGGAAAAAAAACTAAAAAGGAAGAGACAAGCATGAATTGGCGCCAAAGTGGCCTGTGCAGTAAAAAACCATCAATGGATGAGTTAACGTTGTATTTTCTGCGGGATGTCACTTGGGGGATCGCTTCATGAGAAGAATAGAGGATCACTCTTGGAGTGAATTATCGGCACTGGTCTGAAGAGTTCTGGAACTTGTGTCTTTTTCTATTTCCTGCTAAACACACCGATACTGTATCCTCTCCCTTTCTATGTCTCATTCTCCAT
>JAPXFY010000015.1:79637086-79639586 GCA_030674185.1 Monoplex corrugatus
CAAACCAGACAACTTCCCTGACGTTGTGTTAAGCAGGAAATCTGTCATTTTCTCTTGCTCAACGCAACTTCTTTTTTGCTGTCTCAATAAGTTTTGTGCATCTATTCTTTGTTGTCTGTTTCACGATGTCCAGTTGGCCGAGATAACTGCTCCAGTCTTCAAAACAAGTGCGACTGCCCGCGCCCAAGCAAACTGGAACCAGAAGAACAAGCAAACCAAAGTAGGCGCGTATTCAACACAACAAGACAAGACAAGCGCAAATTTTCGGCCAACCGGCCTTTGTCAAGCGCGAATGCAAAGTCACAAACAGACCACAAACAACACCAAACAACGGATAATAAGAAAAGGACTAAAAACTTCCCTGCCGCATCGTCCAGTGGACAAAAAGGGACCAAATGCTCCAGTCTTGTTTTCTTATGGTTAATACGCGTTTCTGTTTTGCATTCCTAGTTCCTATTTGCTTGAACGCGGGCAGTAACTTTGATTAACCCTCTGACTCAAGCACCCTGTCCAGCAACTGCAAAAACTTCCTGCAGGAAGCTGGTGCATAGGGTGAGGGAGTCTGAGGGTCAATATGTCATCTCCCACGTGACTGTGTCGAAGAAATATCGATAACCATCCACTGAGCAAGCTGGTTCTTCTGGACAGGCGGTTTAATAAAAGGTAGTCTCCGGTGCCAGTGTAGTGCCAGACTCATCATGAAGGGTCAAGAGAACAAGTGGCCGAAGCCACAGTCCTAATAAGATGAAATGATGCTGTGTGGGTCTGATCTGTTCTATGATCCCTGGCCAGTTCTATAAAATGAGATGATGGGTTTTGTGTTGGCATAAACTTGCACGTTTTTCAACGGTATGAAAGCCACGAAAATGTTGTGCATTTGGTATATGTTCTTGTCGTTTACATTTGAATATGTAATATTTTCGCAGTAGATGTATCAAATCCAATAAGTCATCAGTCTTTATGCTGCATTTTACTCCAAACAAAATCAGTGTTTCAGGAAAAGTTGGTGCAGTGTACACAACTATTTTTAATATCTTATGAATTTGTACATGCATAAAGACTTTTTTACCGTACATTGCCAAAATATGAGAGGTAGTTCTTTTTTGTTCTTTACAAAAACTGCAAAGGGAAGACTCCACAAACTTACATTTGAACAGATATTTATATGCAGGTATTAATCGATGTAACATCCAAAACTGCAACCATCTCAGCTGTGTATCTTCAATTGTTCTTTTTTACGTTTTTGGCAATATTTTCCTAATGTAAGTCATCATAGAGCTCATTTCATTTAACCAGAAATGGTACAATATTTTCATTTTCTGAATCAGTGATTACATTTTATAAATGGCAGTTCAAATAAGATGAGGTGATGGTGTACGGGCCTGATCTCTCCTATGACCCTTGACCACTATGCTTATGTAGTATCTTCTGAATCTGTGATTGTATTGTCTGTGTTTGTGATTGTATTGTCTGTGTCTGTTATTGTATTGTCTGTGTTTGTGATTGTATTGTCTGTGTCTGTGATTGTATTGTCTGTGTCTGTTATTGTATTGTCTGTGTCTGTTATTGTATTGTCTGTGTCTGTTATTGTATTGTCTGTGTCTGTTATTGTATTGTCTGTGTTTGTGATTGTATTGTCTGTGTTTGTGATTGTATTGTCTGTGTCTGTTATTGTATTGTCTGTGTCTGTTATTGTATTGTCTGTGTCTGTTATTGTATTGTCTGTGTCTGTTATTGTATTGTCTGTGTCTGTTATTGTATTGTCTGTGTTTGTGATTGTATTGTCTGTGTTTGTGATTGTATTGTCTGTGTCTGTTATTGTATTGTCTGTGTTTGTGATTGTATTGTCTGTGTCTGTTATTGTATTGTCTGTGTCTGTTATTGTATTGTCTGTGTCTGTTATTGTATTGTCTGTGTTTGTATTGTCTGTGTCTGTGATTGTATTGTCTGTGTCTGTGATTGTATTGTCTGTGTCTGTTATTGTATTGTCTGTGTTTGTATTGTCTGTTTCTGTGATTGTATTGTCTGTGTTTGTATTGTCTGTGTCTGTGATTGTATTGTCTGTGTCTGTGATTGTATTGTCTGTGTTTGTGATTGTATTGTCTGTGTCTGTGATTGTATCGTCTGTGTCTGTGATTATATTGTCTGCGTCAGTAATTGCATTGTGTGTGTATGTGATTGTATTGTGTGTGTATGTGATTGTATTGTCTCTGTCTGTGATTTAATTGTCTGTGTCTGTGATTGTATTGTATGTCTGTGATTGTATTGTCTGTCTGTGATTGTATTGTCTGTGTATGTGATTGTATTGTATGTCTGTGATTGTATTGTCTGTGTCTGTGATTGTATGGTGTATGTCTGTGATTGTATTGTCTGTGTTTCTGATTTATGGGGTATGTCTGTGATTGTATTGTATGTCTGTGATTGTATTGTCTGTGTCTGTGATTGTATTGTCTGTGTCTGTGATTGTATTGTCTGTGTCTGTGATTGTATTGTCTGTGTC
>JAPXFY010000015.1:79649586-79659586 GCA_030674185.1 Monoplex corrugatus
TGTTGCGCGCGCAAGCGTATATGTTTGTGTGTGCGTGTGCGTGTGTGTGTGAGAGAAGTGACAAAAAGAGAGAGAGACAGAAACAGAGACAGAGAGACAGAGAGACACAGAGACACAGAGAGAGAGAGAACCACGAAAAACAAGGACGATAACTCACTTGAAAGCCTTTTTCTTCCCATGGAAAGTGATGCACGAGTTCCACCGTTTGTGCAAGTGTGCACGCTCAACGGAAGCGGAAGTGTCCTTGAAGCTGCGACAGCTCTGAGAGCCGATAATTTCACTGGTCACTTTGTTGGTTGCCTTCTTCATTGTCACACTTGTCACACAGGCAGATAACACTGATACTACTCAGGTGAGTTGACTCTTGCTTCCCTAGTCACTGAATCCACTGAAAGGCCAGTCAGTATCTCAACTCGTCTGCCAGATTATGACTCTTGCTTTGCTCGTCACTGATTCCACTCGAAGGCCTGTTGTCAATGCCTGACTCATCTGCCAGATTTTCGATTTAAAGTATCCATCACAGACAGCATAGTAGACAGGTATTTATTCTCCACAGTTGACCTGTACTCCATACTGCCAAGTACAAATAATTTGTCCTTATCTTACCTAAACTGATTAGGACCTGAGACCAGCAGATAACAATGATTCCACACACACTATTGTGAACGATTGAACACTGTTAATTGGAAGACGTGGCTTGTTGTAATGCAATAACTATCCGTTGTTGTTATGTAAATTAACATTTCCTGTTATCTGTTGTTGGTATGTGAATTGACACTTCCTACGATTGTTTTTAGAACAATGAATTGTCCTTGCTGCCGAAACCAATGGAAAAATGAAAACCGAACTACAAACGCTTGATCAGAGTTACGTTTGGTACAGCTTGTAAGAATTAATAGAAAGGCATCTGTTTTGTGTTAGCCATGGAGCTTTCCTCCAGAGCAGTGCAGCGGTGGTTTTTATTCAGAAAGAAGGCAGGTTAAGTGATTTTCACTTGATAAAACAGCAGGAGACTAAACACTGACCGTGTGAAAATGGGATCACAGTTAATAGTTGTTTTAGAAAATATTTGAACGACCCTCTAAACGAGGGCAACAGCCAAGAATTTCAGCCTGAAATGTTTGTCTTTGTTCACTGCTTACACAACACAAGCGGAACGGAATACATTCACACGATGTCATTTGCACATGTTGCCTTGGCACGTTTCATTTCAGCAGTTTTTATTTAAAGTAAAAACTATCATCAATAGCAATGTCGCCCTGTATAGCTGCGTTCAATCAAAATGCCACAACTTGCAATGGTTTTTGCCGTTGTAAATGCTGTACTCCACAAAACTGTAATGAAATAACAAACGTAAAGACTACCTCTTCTGCAACAGTGAACACATGAAACTGTACAGGTAATGTTATCATTTTATCGTTTTTATGAGTGTGTGAGTGTTAATGGTGTGGATACAGCCAGCATTGTAGGGCTGTAACATGGAGGGCAGGACAGTGGGGACTACAACAGCTGGCAGTTAAAGCTCCAGACATCAGTGATAATGACAGTCCCTGGTCTGCCATTTGGTATCCACGTTCAGCACAGCTTTCACACGACAAACATCACACTTAACACAGCTTTCACATGACAAACCTCACACTTAACACAACTTTCACATGACAAACCTCACACTTAACACAGCTTTCACATGACAAACCTCACACTTAACACAACTTTCACATGACAAACCTCACACTTAACACAACTTTCACACGACAAACCTCACACTTAACACAACTTTCACAGACAAACCTCACACTTAACACAACTTTCACATGACAAACCTCACACTTAACACAGCTTTCACATGACAAACCTCACACTTAACACAGCTTTCACACGACAAACCTCACACTTAACACAGCTTTCACATGACACACCTCACACTTAACACAACTTTCACATGACAACACCTCACACTTAACACAACTTTCACATGACAAACCTCACACTTAACACAACTTTCACATGATGACAAACCTCACACTTAACACAGCTTTCACATGACAAACCTCACACTTAACACAACTTTCACACGACAAACCTCACACTTAACACAGCTTTCACACGACAAACCTCACACTTAACACAGCTTTCACACGACAAACCTCACACTTAACACAGCTTTCACACGACAAACCTCACACTTAACACAGCTTTCACACGACAAACCTCACACTTAACACAACTGTCACACGACAAACCTCACACTTAACACAGCTTTCACATGACAAACATCACACTTAACACAGCTTTCACATGACAAACCTCACACTTAACACAGCTTTCACACGACAAACCTCACACTTAACACAGCTTTCACACGACAAACCTCACACTTAACACAGCTTTCACATGACAAACCTCACACTTAACACAGCTTTCACACGACAAACCTCACACTTAACACAACTTTCACATGACAAACATCACACTTAACACAACTTTCACATGACAAACATCACACTTAACACAACTTTCACACGACAAACCTCACACTTAACACAACTTTCACACGACAAACATCACACTTAACACAGCTTTCACATGACAAACCTCACACTTAACACAACTTTCACATGACAAACCTCACACTTAACACAGCTTTCACAGGACAAACCTCACACTTAACACAGCTTTCACATGACAAACCTCACACTTAACACAACTTTCACATGACACACCTCACACTTAACACAACTTTCACATGACAAACCTCACACTTAACACAGCTTTCACATGAACAAACCTCACACTTAACACAACTTTCACATGACACACCTCACACTTAACACAACTTTCACATGACAAACCTCACACTTAACACAGATCGATGTCAGCAGGCTTCACACACTGACACACAGCGCACAACATTTGGTAAAGACATCAACTGTGCCATGGACTGGATTATTTCTCAACCCTCTTATTGTTCCTTTTATATGTTTTTTTTCTTTTTTTCTGTTTGTTTAACTCATAAAACATGCTGCCTATGGCGTAAGGATATTGTGTTTATACACACTGTGCAGAGAAGTGAATCCACATTTTCTGATGGTCACACACTAATTCAAAAAAAGTTTCGTTTATTCAGCGCATGGAATCTGCGGTGTACTGAATTAAAATTAAGCACATGTACAGACATACACGATTAGATATGAAACAAACGCCTAAGTCAAATTCCACAGTTGAATTTACACTTGGATCTGTTGAACCTATGTGTATAGTATGTGAACATTGGTTCTTCGGTGATTTACCAATATGTTATTTTTATTTATACTGCTTTTTGTACTGTCAACCATGCCCACCTGACCCTTCCTTCTCTGGCACACCTCTTACTACTTTTAACCCAGTCTCACAAGAAGAAATTCTCAACACAATCAGATCCATGTCGTTCAAAACCTGCGAGCTGGATCCTCTTCCAGGTTCTCTCTACGCCGACTGTCTCCCTACTCTCCTCCCATTCATCACTGACATCATCAACACTTCTCTTCAAACTGGAACTGTCCCTGATTCTTTCAAGTCTGCTATTGTTCACCCTCTCCTCAAGAAACACAATTTAGATCCAAATGAACTGAAAAATTACCGGCCTATCTCTAATCTCTCTTTCTTGTCAAAACTCCTTGAAAAAGTCGTCCTCAACCAGCTGAACTCTCACCTGTCTGCCAACAATCTCCTCAATCCTTTCCAGTCAGCCTACCGCCAGTGCCATAGCACTGAAACTGCCCTACTACACATTCTCAACAATCTCCTCCTTGCAACTGATACTGGCAAAGTCTCTCTCCTCACACTCCTTGATCTGTCTGCAGCCTTTGATACCATTGATCATGGTATTCTCCTTTCTAGACTTCATCATACTTTTGGCATCTCTGACATTGCTCTGTCTTGGTTCACTTCATACCTATCCAACAGAAAACAAACCGTTCTCATCAATGGCACTTACTCTCAACCTGCATACCTGACCTGTGGTGTTCCACAAGGATCTGTCCTTGGCCCTGTTCTTTTCACTCTTTACACCTCCCCCCTGTCCACCATCATCAACTCCCATTCTATAAAACACCACTTCTATGCTGATGACACCCAACTTCAAGACAGTGACTCACCTGATAATATACAGCGCCTGTTGACTCGCACCACTGAGTGTTACTCGGACATTAAGAACTGGATGACACACAATAGACTTCAGCTTAATGACGACAAAACAGAAGCTATCCTCATTGGCACCCGTCAGAAACTTTCTCAGCTGCCTCCTCTTTCTCTCCCATTATGTAACACATCAGTCCCAATTTCTGATTCAGCTAAAAACCTTGGTGTCTGCATTGACTCTACCCTCTCCATGAACAACTTTGTTTCTCAAACTGCCAGATCCTGCTACTATCATCTCCATCGTATAAGGCTGATCAGGAAGTATCTCTCTGTCGAAACAACTGCAAAACTCGTTCTCTCCTTCATAATGTCTCGTATTGACTATTGCAATTCACTCCTGTCTGGTCTTCCTGCCTCCACCATTCACATCCTACAGCGCATTCAAAACAATGCTGCACGCCTTGTACTCAAAAAGAAAAAAGCTGACCACATATCTCCTCTCCTGGCACAACTTCACTGGCTCCCTGTATCAAAGCGCATACAGTACAAACTAGACACCATGTGCTACAAAAGCCTCAATAACGCAGCCCCCCATTACCTGTCAAGCCTACTTGAGATCTATCTTCCCTCACGTACCCTCCGCTCTGCCTCCGATCCTCTGACTTTTCGCTTTCCACGCACTAAGCTCAATACCTATGGTCCACGAGCCTTCTCTGTTTCTGGTCCACTCTCCTGGAACAAACTTCCTCTCTCAGTCCGTCAGCAACCTACTTTTGTCTCCTTCAAGTCCGCTCTCAAAACTCACCTTTTCTCCTCCGCATAAAATCCTAACCTCACTCAACCCCCCCCCCCCCCCCCCCTCTGCAGCCTGTCTCCGATCGGAGGGAATCACATGGTTATAATATATAATTGTATATGCTATGCTCTCTATAATTTTCCATTGGTTTTATTCTTGCTTTTATTGCTTTTATTCTTTCTCCCCATTTATAGCCATGCGGTGTGTGTGTGTGTGTGTGTGTGTGTGTGCGTGCGTGTGTGTGCGTGCGTGCGTGCGTGCGTGCTTGCGTGTGTGTCTGCTTCAGCGCTTAGATTTGATTTTATCAAGATTTTGCGCTATATAAATATTGTAATTATTATTATTATTACTGTGTTTAATTAATGGCTTCTCAAAGCGTGGTTTTTCCATTTGTCCCTTACAACATAATCAGTAAAAAATCATCCTCTTTGTATCATGCACATCTCATGTACTAGAGCGTAAAATAATCGAGCACATCCTGCAGAACAATTGTGGCTGCAAACAACTTCACACTTACTGGCGAATAATAAAACAAACTGCTATAACACGGAGATGCACGTCCTGCACATACTATAGGTGGGAAGAACACATTTCATTATCAACATGATAAATAACATTTCAGACAGCACAATAATCACATCGGTTTTAGCTGCAAAGCTCTAAAGTGCATTCCCTTTCACTGGCCACCAGCTGTGAATCAATGTATTCAAATAAGTCATAGTTTACAACTGTAAATCCTCTCAAAATATATGTGCTTTCTTGAAGTCAGGACAGTCATACCAACCACTGTAAGGTTGTTTTTTTTCCCGTCAGCACGTTCACAGTAATTAAGCGTGAGAGTGTAACCAGCTTGATGTCATTCATCAGCAGTGGGACACTTGGTGCTTTCACATCAGCTAACAGGGACAGTGGCCACGTGTATGTTGATTGTATGTGAGACTGTTTGTCTGAGCACGCCACAACCTCCAGGCGGGCTGGGAATCATTCGTCACTCTTCCTCAGTGATCTGTTTCCACGACCTAAAAGAACAACGATCTGTTTCCACGACCTGACAGAACAACGATCTGTTTCCACGACCTGACAGAACAACGATCCGTTTCCACGACCTAAAAGAACAACGATCTGTTTCCACGACCTAAAAGAACAATGATCTGTTTCCACGACCAAAAAGAACAATGATCTGTTTCCACGACCTAAAAGAACAATGATCTGTTACCACGACCTAAAAGAACAACGATCTGTTACCACGACCTAAACGAACAACGATCTGTTACCACGACCTAAAAGAACAGCGATCTGTTACCACGACCTGAAAGAAAGAAACTTCTGGGTCCAAATCTGAGTGAGACACTTCAGCGCCATTACCACCAATTCTCGCGCCATTCACTAGAACCAACTCTTGGCTTCTTCATCTTAAATTAAAGCAATCAACTTAGCAAGCAAGCGGTGAGACAAGCTGAAGGCTGTGGCCACCACTTTGTAATGTCCTGAGAACATGTGTGTCTGTCTTGGCAGACTGGACAGGGAGAAAAAGGCAGTAAGCAAAACTGTATTGACTTTCCTGCCACTGGCCATCGGAGGTCCCTTGGCGATGCAAATGAGACTGTCATCCCCTAACACTGCTCCCTCACGTGATCTTCTCCTCGGGCATTTTCTTATCTCTTTCGCATTTACATGAATAAATAAATAAATAAATAAATAAATGACTGAATAAATAAAGAAAGAAAGAAATATACAGGATGCGTGATTAAATTGATAGATATGGACAAATAAATAATACAGAATGAACAAACAAATACATAGTATGTCTGAATGCAGGAAACAGTGATGCTGAACCAAAACACAGTCACACGCACACACACACACACACGCACACACCACACACACCACCACACACACACGGAAAGAGAGAGAGAGAGAGAGAGAGAGAGAGAGAGAGAGAGAGAGAGAGAGAGAGAGAGTCCAATACATACCATAAAGACATGCACTTTCAATGATTCAGCCACCACATTAAATACAGTTTACACCTTATAACGTCTAAAAGCACATATGTAAACGGGCGTTAAAAGAAGTAACGAACGAACACTGTATAAGTATACCTGAAAAAATGCTGACAACTGATAACTTGCTAAAGGATTAACCGTTATATTTTGTGCCAGTGACATATTCAGTGGCAGTAAGAAAAAGAGCAGGTTTGTTTTTATCTCCAATGTTCTCTTTTCCTTACACGTATAATGGTGACTTACGTCTCTAATACAGGGATCTGCTAGCATCCAATTCAAGGCACGTGTCATTGTAAGGCCGTAATGAAGAAGACATTTTCATAAACAGAAACATAAAACACTTTTAAAACACTTTTATCTATCATTCTCATGAAAATCTTCAAACGATTTTATAATTTTAGTATTCTTCTATGAAATCGAAACATGTTCTGCACCTGGGCCCAGGTCTCGGAATAAATACAAAGAAACATATCATCAATTTTATAACCCATTGACTTGTTAATGTTCCGCGTTCAGTATGAATCCGTATGGAAGAGATAGAGTGTCACACTATCACCAAGAATGATTTCAGGTGTTTTATACACAACTGACGCTCCACTTAACAACTTTATGTGAAATCAAAATATTAAAAAATACCTTGTTTGTAAAAGATCCTTGGGAGTATAAAACACAACGTTACGAGCCCAGGCCCTTTGTCAAGTGAAAAATAAAATGACAAAAGTATAAAACACAACATTTCGAGCCCAGGCCCTTGTCAAGGGCACCTGATGATGATGATGATGATGACTATGATCACTTTGGATCATCTCCATCACAAGGCGTCTGAAACTGTGGTCAAGGCATGACAGGGTTGTGCTACCTTGCAAGACCACAAGTGTTGATAACTAAACACTTCACAAAAATGGGTAGTCTAGAGATCGTTGCCAGATAAAGGAGTCAGGTTTAGTTTCAGTTTCAATTTCTCAAGATGACATCTTCGCGCTCGGAATGAATTCCATATGCATTAATGTCACAGGTGCCATGTGATGGAGAAGATCCAGAATGCTCATGACACAAGCCTTAAACCTGCACATGAACCCATGAGCTGGCCAGGTCCTGATGTCTTACCTAGTAGATCCATAACCCTGGGTCTTAGGGGAGTGAGGTGGCAAAAAACTCAAATTTTCCCGGGCCAGCACCCCGAAAGCGGCGCGAAAGGATTGGAGTCAGGATGTCATTGTGACTGTGATCAGGCTGTGTTAAGTAATCCGGTTGTCATGAGAAGCAGTCAGTGACACAGACATCTGAATGACCATTGCCTGGTTCATCTCCCCACCATCTAGAATGGCTGCATGTCCCTGCACCTGGCATTGGCTCCAGACTCAGTTTTTTTCCCCAGAGTGATGTCAGCTAGACCCAGCTTAGCACCGTGCCAGCAACAACGGTTTTTTCATGACGATTCCTTATAATCTGGCTTCTTCAAAATGCCATCTTTATCGTAAGCAACTGCAATAGGAATTAGGAATAAGTGGAAGTTCTTTTCTATGCATTTTATTACTTTTCTTTCGGCTTATTTATTTATTTATTTATTTACTTATATATATATATATATATTGTTTCTTTGACATTTTCATGAAACAAACAAAAGCGCCATTATAATTGGAACTGGAATTCTTTGAGAGAAATTCATCTCACTGTGGCACTTTTGCATGCAATCCACCCAAATTTACCAGGAATTATTTTTGAAGTGTCATGGTTTTAACATCAATAAATGAAACCTAAACACTACACAGCATACTTTGAATTGGAACATTTGAGAGATAAACCTCAACTCCATGTCCAGCAAGGAAGTGAAGGACAACTGTCAAGTTATGCCCTCTACAGCAACCAGTCGCCGTGGAGTAGTGGTCAGCGCAACGGACTACCGACGGGGAATTTCTGGGTTCGAATCCCCATCAGTCCTATCAAAATCAGCCAGCTCATACCTACAGTTGAGCGTGCTGCGGGTTCTTGGGAGGACAGGTACTACACAGCTGAGCCTCGTCCACTTAACTGAAACATCACTGACTGTGTTGCTTAAATCTCCTGACCAACACCGCAGGTGTCTGTATCTTTCGGGTCTGGTTAACGGGAGGATATAATTATTACAATAGAAAGCGTAGAGTACAGCCTTGTCATGTTGTCTCAGTGCTAGTCGGAAATCCTTTGCATCATGATTATCATCATCACCATTATCATCATCATCGCTTTGCAAGCATCTGTGGCCATTAAGATAGTGTAGAAAATGCAACACCCACCCACCCCCAAAAAACAAAACAAAAAACCCCACACAAAAAACAAATCAACAAAAACAAACCAACAAAAACAAAAAACAACAACAAACAAACAAACAAACAAACAAAAAAGCACAAATTGAAACTGGCTGAATGCAGTGAAAAAACAAACCAACAAATAAAAAGAAACTCTACTGCAAGAAAAACGTAGGACAATATTAATTAAAAATATCCAAGTCTGTTTGCTTATCGTGAAAAGTTGTGCGGCAATAGACTGGCCTGGGGGTACATGTGTGTTGTGACATGTGGGCGGTCTGTGTGTGTGTGTGTGTGTGTGTGTGTGTGTGTGTGGTGTGTGAGTGCGCGCGCGCTCGCACGTGTGTATGTGTGGGTGTGTGTGTGCGCGTGCTCGCACGTGTGTGTGTGTGTGTGTGTGTGTGTGTGTGTGTGTGTGTGTGGTGTGTTTGTGTGCGTGCGTGTGTGTGCGAGTGTGCGCGCGCTCGCACGTGTGTGTGTGTGTGTGTGTGTGTGTGTGTGTGTGTGTGAGTGTGCGCGCGCTCGCACGTGTGTATGTGTGTGTGTGTGTGTGTGTCTGTGTGTGTGTATGTGTGTGTGTGTGTGTGTGTGTGTGTGTGTTTGTGTGTGTGTGTGTGTGTGTGTGTGTGTGTATGTGAGTGCGCGCGCGCTCGCACGTGTGTGTGTGTGTGTGTGTGTGTGTGTGTGAGTGCGCGCGTGCTCGCACGTGTGTGTGTGTGTGTGTGTGCGTGCTCGCACGTCTGTGTGTGTGTGTGTGAGGGTGAGGATTAGGGGTGCTGGCAGTAAACAAATAA
>JAPXFY010000015.1:79664586-79682086 GCA_030674185.1 Monoplex corrugatus
TCTCACTCACTCTTTGTCTGTCTGTCTGTCTTCCCTCTCTCTCCTTCTCTTTCTTTTTCTCTTTCTCTCTATCTCTTTCTGCCCCCCTCCCCCCCCCCTTCTGTCCCTTTTAACATCGTCATCATCATCCCCAATCTGATACAGCACAAATAACCATTCTATTACAATTGAGAAAATTGTGTAATCTAATTGTTGGTGACATCCTCATTTTTTTCTCTGTATGTGTGTATGTCTATGTGTATGTGTGTGTGTGTGGGGGGGGTGCGTGCGTGCGTGTGCGTGTGCGTGTGTGTGTGTGTGTGCGTGTGTGTGTGTGTGTGCGTGCGTGTGTGTGTATGTGTATGTATGTATGTGTGTGTGTGTGTGTGTGTGTATTGTGTGTGTGCGTGTGTGTGTGCGTGTGTGTGTGTGTGTGTGTGTGTGTGTGTGTGTGGAGTGAATGTAAAAGGTTGTTTCGGCGTTTTGGTGTGTATGTGCAAGCCTTTTCATCCCTTTTTCGACGCTATAAAGCATACCCAGACTATCATCAGCATCATCATCGTCATCATCGTTATTATGATCATCGTCATCATCATCATCATCGTTATCCTCCTCTGTCTCTCTGTCTCTCTGTCTGTCTGTCTCTCTCTTTGTCAGTCTCTGTCTGTCTCTGTCTCTGTCTCTCTCTGTCTCTATCTGTCTGTCTCTGTCTCTCTCCCTCCTTCTCTCCCTCTTTGTTTCTTTCTCTGTCTCTCTCTGTCTCTGTCTGTATGTCTCTGTCTCCGTCTTTGTCTGTCTGGCTGGCTGTCTGTCTCTCTGTCTCTCTCTTTCTCTCTCTCTCTTTCTCTCGTTTCTGGCTCCCACCTATTCTTTTCTCTTTCTACCCCTGATCAGGGAAAACCTTGTGTTACAGAACTCAGTTTATGTGTGACTGACAGAAATAGAATGAAAGTAGATTGTGTGTATGTAGGTGCGTGTTCTATGTATTTTCCCCAACCACACACAACCTTCCACTCAGTCACTTCAACAACCTCTGTAAACAAAAAGGTATATTTAAATATTTTTAATTAATCAGATACCATCAGTTCAATTTTCATCCAACTGGATCAACAAACAGATAAGACAGAAATAAATGTTCATTGACCACTGTTCAATAGAAAGTAATCGATTCAGGTTTCCGTCCCAAACAGTCCTTTCACAGGGACTCTTTCACTGCATCAGCACTTCACAGTCTGTTTCACAGCATCGAATACATTGTTCAGGATTCAGTTCATCGCTCTATAAATACATTGTTACCACACAATCCTGGGGAGCAAGACGAAACAGAGAGGCGTCAGTAAACGGACACGCTCACAGCAGGTATTCAGCAGAGTCCTAACAGCTTAGGACCAGGGATTGGATCAGGCATCCACCCCTCAAACCAAAGTCACGTACGTATGTGGCTCCCTCGTGAGCTAATCAGACCAGACAACTCCCCACGTCAGAAACTGCTAACATAGCAGCTTAAGACAAACAGATTTAGTTCTCTTCAGGCAGCAAGGAAACGCGACCGCTCCACCTGGAAATCTCTGTAGAACTGCATTTTAGTTCACAGATTTTCGACACACAATCAACGCTACACGAATTCCACGCTCCACGCATTCCACGCTCCGCGCACTCCACGCTTTTACTTCACAGCCAATCCAAAAACATTTCCCATTTCAACCAATGAGAATAAAGACACCAAAAACAACACTGGGTGCTCCAATCCACAAAAGCAAAAATGAGCCAAAACTCTATACAAAAGTGAAAATGTAAAAACAGCACTATGAAAGTATATACAACACATCCGTCACACCCAGTGTTAACCATCTGACAGGACTAGTTCTTTGTAATCCACTGTAAGTAAAATCTTTTTGAGTTTATTCTGTGTACAATAATAAGAACTTTTATGGCAATATTAAATTAAATGGGACCGTAGTCATTCCAGTTATAAACAGTGGAAGCAGAGTCTGCATATAACAAGGCCTGTGCCTGGGCTTGTGACCGGAGACATCTGGCTTGACGTATGATTGCCTATGGTCCTAAGGGATTGAATTAGTCCTATCAAACCAGACAATATCTGAAACATCTGTCTAGTGGCACGATGTTCTATAGAGGACAAGATCTGATGAGTCAAGTTTATTCTTATTCCCCCAACATGGGAAGTGGCCTATTAATTACTCATCTGCTAACTTCATTCATTCTTGCAGTGTCAGCCCAGTCCTTCATAAACAATCTCCCCCTTCACGTGCCCAGTTGAAGACCATGCCAGTGCTGAGAGCTTTACGCAGACTCAAAGAATCTGATAGATAAATGATGACAAGAAGAGAGTTCTTGAATGTTATATAGAACCAATACTGTTGTACGGATGTGAGGCATGGACAGTCAACAGGCAAGGCCAGAACAAGACTGAGGCAGCCGAGATGTGGTGTCTAAGAAGAATGTTGAGAGTTCCATGGACAGCAAAGAAAACAAATGAGACAATCTTGATGGAGGCAGACACAAGTAGATCACTCATAAGGAAAATTAGGAAAAGACAGGCAACATTTATAGGCCATTTTATGAGGAAGGGTGATTTGGAGCACCTGGTCACAACGGGAAAGCTGGAGGGAAAAAGAGCACCGGGTAGACCCAGGGAGAAAATGCTGGACGGACTTGCAGAGTGGCTGGGGACGAAGGGGGTGGGAGAGATGCTAGGGGCAACGAGAGATAGAGACAGATGGAAGTCCATGATCGCCAACGCCATGCGACAGGGCACCAAATGATGATGAAGTGATGACAGACATGGGTCAATCGCTTAAAAGATTGTTCGAATGCAATGAATGTTCTCTTTAACAACCACGTGGGTTCGTGATTTTATCTTGTCATCATGTCGCATCCATCACTCCCTTTCCCCACTTTCCTGCCATGATTTTCTCAGTTGGCAATGTCATATGGTGTAGGCAGTGCCATAAAACAAACCAAAGCAAAGTAAATCTTTAACAAACTGCAAACTTCATTCTTGTGAGTAGTGTGGAGCTGTCAACAAACCTGCTGGTCCACAGTCAGTGGGGACTGTATGGAGGTTAGTCAGATCAGTCAGCACTGGAATGATAAGCATCTCATACTTTCTGCACTGCCTGTGGGGTAAGACTTTTGGGTCACAAGTGAATTAAATGTTTTATCTGAACCAGACAAAGGAAACGTCTTTGTCACCGTTATCCCTGAACAGCAGAAAACGTGTAACACTCCACTTAGTCTGTCTTTGTCTTGTCTGTTAACAAAGCGATGTTTGTGGCTGGACCTTTTCGCTGATGCCACAAACGTTATGTGCCAGTGTGTGGGAGGTAGAACCTGGCTGGATGGACGAACTGTTGAGTAGTGGCGTGGGAGTTATGGACAGGGATTAGAATGGGAGTATGGATGATTGAGACTTGAAGCCACGTTTATGTGTGATGTATTCTGGTTTTTGTTTACGTTATCATTTGAAGACTGTGCTAATGTTTCTGTGTGCGTGTATCTCTCTCTCTCTCACACACACACACTCTCTCTCTCTCTGTAACATGAGCTTTATAACTACCCATCTATTCATTCATTCATTTCCAAAGGTTACTGATTTAACTAAATTAAAACAAATTAGGTCAAACTGCGGGAAATAGATAAGGGATGGCCACATGACACATACAAACAAACTTACACAGACATAACCAAAAAAAGATTAAAAAGATTAAGAGAAGGAGAGTGAGAGAGTAAAAGATAGACAGAAACAGAGAGACAGACAGAAAAACAAACATATCGCACAACAGATAAACACAAAGACAGACGGACTGTGAAAAAGAAACTGAACGAAAATTGAAAAACCAACAATAATGGAATGCAACAGCAGTAGAGGAATTGAAAAAGTCAGAAAGACACATGAAAAAAGCAATGAACATTAACAACTCACTTGAAAGCCTTTTTCTTCCCATGGAAAGTGATGCACGAGTTCCACCGTTTGTGCAAGTGCGCACGCTCAGCGGAAGCGGAAGCGTCCTTGAAGTTGCGACAGCTCTGAGAGCCGATGATCTCACTGGTCACTTTGTTGGTTGCCTTCTTCATTGTCACACTTGTCACACAGATTGCTGACACTGATAATGGCCAAGCCAGCTGATTCAAATTCCACTTGCTGCTGAATCCACAGAAGTTCACTCAGCACCTGGCCATCCTGCCAGACTTTCCGTCAAAATGTCTATCACACGTGGTACATGGTTCTGACAGAAACCTTGTAGTCTACAAGTGACTGTTCATATGCTGCTTACGCTAGTTTAGATTTAAGACCAGCGAGTGACAGTGATCTTCCACACACTGCTTTAAGTGACTGAAAATCGAATTCAAAAGTAATATGTACTTTTTATGATTAATGTGTAGCAGTCTTTTTATTGATTGGTTTGACTTTTCTTTAGATACTCAGATAATGACGATTGTTTTCCATGTGGCTAAAGTGACTAAAATATTAAGAAAAAGTACTAAATAGTAGGTCAGAGTGGCAGTCCGTCCGACTGATAACAGCCATTGAAATAGTATTTTTGAACAAGTATCGAAGTTATTTTCTTGGAAAAATACTTGGTTTCACTTATAAATGGGGAATAAGTGAAGAAATCAAAAGCCTTGACTGTAAAGAGTGAAATGTCAATCACAGTTGATAGGTGGATTTGTGAGCAGTTTAACTACGTTTTAAACACGGATAACACCCAAGACATGCAATCTAAAGTGGTCATCAGATTTCATTACTAAAGTCACACCAGCATCAATAGTAATGTGTATACACTTCCATTTGTACACGCTACCTTTGCAGATCTCACCATTATTTCAGCACAAGTTTGAGGTATAAACAGTAAGGTCGTAGATAAAATATTGTGTTATAATGCTGTTCTATTACACAGAGCCAGTGTTTATTGATTATTTACCATTGCGTCTGTTGATGACCAGAGAAATTGTATACAGTATCAAACATATAGGGCTGTTGTTTCTGCATCAGTAAACACATTTGTGGGGAGATGTGCAGATAATGTAACGTTTGTATCGTTCATCGTGAACATCATCCTTAACACTGTGGTTACAGCTGCCATTCTGTCACTACAGTGTTAGACAGGACAATACAGCTTACAGTGATAGACAGGACAATACATGTACAGCTTACAGCACTTGACGCTTACTGTAATGGTCATGAATGATGATGGCAGTCATTTATTATCGCCGTTTAGTCAGCACAGCGTTCAGCATGGCAGACCTTGTCACCACAGATCGATGTAAGCACGCTTCACAGATTGAAGTTTTCACTGTCACCCAGCAACAACATTTGGTACAGACAACAACCATGCTGTGCATGTACTGCATAATTCCCTGTCTCTGTTGTCTATTATTCATAATCCATCTTTTTTCTTTGTCTAACCTGCTGAACCTGCTGTTGCCCAGGGAGTATTGATAACTGTGTTTACATACACCACCCAAACAACGAAAACCTCATAAAAAACACATGTTCAAAACATTGCACAACAATCTTAACAGTACGCAATGCCCTCTTGAAATACACACGGCGTAAACTTGAACTTTAACCCCAGCACAAAGACGTAGACCTCAAGACAATCCGGCAAAATATGTGTCACTGGAAACAAACACACGTTTCTTGATGAAAGATGGAATAATAGGCCATCAAAGAATTAAGTAAATCTGTCACAAGTTCAAAGTTCATATTGCTTACAGCCCAGCAGACTGCTAGAGCCTTATCAGGATGACACCATGTCTAAAACGACAACCAGGTTAAGACAACAGACACAAAAGTTCAAAACCAGGCTTGGAAGCTAAATACAATTAAAGACAATCCAACAGAAGCTGTACGTAAACATTCACATAAATAACTTGATCTCTAAAGTTCTGAACTTTAACACACACTTGTATTCATCAACTGTTTTATCGTGTATCTTCATCCCGTTTATCAGTATCTCAGTCCGAATATCGTTTTTTTTATTTTGAAACTGCAAGTCCTTTGACGAAGTGATTCATTTTGACAGTAACAGTTACATTCAACACTGTAATATTTTTCACCCAGCACACTCATAGTAATTAATCATGAGAGTGCAGCCATCCTCACGTCGTTAACTGGCACTTGGGACACTTGGTGCTTTCACATTAGTCAGCTGAGACGGTGACCACGTGCATGCACCGCTAATCGGATATAACACTGTCCGCCTGAGCAGGCCACACAACTTTAGAACTAGCTGCCATCACTCTTCCTCAAGAATCTGTATCAACGGACCCAAGAGAAAGAAACTCCTCAACCCAAATCTGAGTGAAACACTTGAGTGCCATCACCACTAACTCTGGCATCGTTCAGATGAATCAGCTCTCAGCTTCTTTATCTTCGAACGATGAACTTAGCAACAAGCGGTGAGACAAGCTAAAGCTGCGGCTTTCACTATGTCCAGTCTTGATAACATGTGTGTGTGTCTTTGTGGGCGGGCTGGACAGGGGGGAAAGCGAAAGCGGATAAGCAAACTGTATTGACTTTCCTGCCAGAGGCTATCGGAAGTCCCTTGGCGATGTAAATGAGACCGTCCCACCTCAACGCTGGCCCCACCTCTGATTTCAGACATGGGCATTAATTTATTCCCCTTCCTTCCTTCCATCTCTGCCCGCATCACTTCTACAAGTCAATTCACAAACAGACATGAAAAAATAATTACAGTATGGGCGTGTGTGTGTGTGTGTGTGTGTGTGTGTGTGTGTGTGAGTCGGGAGTCACTGGTGCAGAACAGTTAGGGAGACAGACAGAGAGACAGAGACAAACAGAAACAGGCAGAGAGACAGAGACAAACAGAAACAGGCAGACAGACAGAGACAAACAGAACAGGCAGACAGACAGAGACAAACAGAAACAGGCAGACAGACAGAGACAAACAGAAACAGACAGAGAGACAGAGACGGACAGAAACAGGCAGACAGAGACAACAGAAACAGGCAGACAGACAGAGACAGACAGAAACAGGCAGACAGACAGAGACGGACAGAGACTGACAGGCAGACAGAAAAACTGATCTCACTGAGTGTCACAAATGCATAACTGGAATTATTCAAAAACCACTAGATCTATATATACACATTTGAACTTTTTTCCCTTTGCGTGTTAATTGTAACATTGTGCATATGGAATGTGTTTTAAGAGCAGAATTGCTATTTTGTGAAAACTTAAAACTGAAACTAAACAGACAAAGACTGCCAGAAAAAAGAAAGAAAGAAAAACAAAGACAAAAAAAACAAAGACCTTGTCAAAGAAATGCTGCTTTTTGTAAAAGATATAGATCTACTTACAAGGGCACACGACAAGGGACATGTATCACACAGTTAGTTTTACAGTGAGGAAGGGAGGTAAGCAGGGTTTAATCAGGGAGAAGTGTGGAAAGGCCTTACACACAGGGTTCAGGGACAGAACTCCTGATGGGGGTCAGGGGCAACGACCGCTGAAGTTTAAGCGGTTTTGCCATTTGAAAGAAAAACAGGCTTAATGCGAAAACTTTTCTTTTCCTCTTACTTTTTATATATTTTTTCACATTCTCTCTCGTTTGATTTTCTTGTTGTTTTTGTTGTTGATCTTCTTCTTCCTCCTCCTGCTCCTCGTCCTCCTCTTCCTTGTCCTTCTCCTCCTCCTCTTCCTTGTCGTTTCTTTCTTGTTATTGCTGTTGTTGTTGTTGTTGTTGTTGTTGTTGTTCTTCTTCTTCTTCTACTTCTTCTTCTTCTTCTTCTTCTTCTTCTTCTTCTTCTTCTTCTTCTTCTTCTTCTTCTACTTCTTCTTCTTCTTCTTCTTCTTCTTCTTCTTCTTCTTCTTCTTCTTTTCTTCTTCTTCTTCTTTTTCTTCTTTCTTCTACTTCTCCTCCTCCTCTCTCTTCTTCTTCTTCTTCTTCTTCTTCTTCTTCTTCTTCTTCTTCTTCTTCTTCTCTTCTTCTTCTTTCTTCTCTCTCTCTTCTTCTTCTTTCTTCTTCTTTCTTCTTCTTCTTCTCTTCTTCTTCTTCTTCTCTTCTTCTTCTTCTTCTTCTTCTTCTTCTTCTTCTTCTTCTTCTTTCTTCTTCTTCTTCTTCTCTTCTTCTTCTTCTTCTCTTCTTCTTCTTCTTCTTCTTCTTCTTCTTCTTCTTCTTCTTCTTCTTCTTCTTCTTCTTCTTCTTCTTCTTCTTCTTCTTCTTTTCTTCTTCTTCTTCTTCTTCTTCTTCTTCTTCTTCTTCTTCTTCTTCTCTTCTTCTACTCTTCTTCTTCCTATGTTTTCTATTGTAAAGATAGGATCTTGTTACAATTTCATCTTTGAGTGCGATCTGCTGTGATTGATACCTTGATGATTACCAAGATTTAGCGCGATATAAATATTGTAATTATTATTATTATTATCTAAAACATGGGCAACACGATCAACATCTGTCCATAATTTTCTTCGCTTCTATAGTGTATACAAAACTGATGTTTACCATGGATAACATACTGAAAAAAACAAAAACAAACAAAAAACATACCGACGTGTAACTATAATTCGGGGGACAGATCTGAAATATAGTGTTCAGCATAAAAAGCCTCGTTATTTCAATTGTCATAATTTCAATCTCAACTTCAAGAAGAAAAAAGATTGGGTTTAGAAAAGCTGAAGCTCAGCATCGATTTTCATAAAAAGAAAGATATACTTCATACGGTACATCTCATCGTCTTACCCTAACCCACCTACCCCTTGAGAAAAACAAAAGTAACATACAATTTTTCAAACAAAATGTGCAGTCCCTCCCTGATTACACAAAACCATTCCCCACACCAAAGGTTGCTTGCAGTCAATGCATACTATTTCTGCCAGCTACCTCACAAGGTCAGAGCCATCAGCGTTGCCCAGCGAGAGTAATCACCACAGAACCTCCAGAGAACTGTGAGGTCACAAGCAGATAAGGCAATCAGGGTACCATTGTGGGCGCGACCTTCTGGGTAACCAAATTGTGTTTAGTAATTCAGTTGTCAATGTGTGTGGTGTGTGTGTGTGTGTGTGGGGTGTGTGTGTGTGTGTGTCAGTGTGTGTGTAAATGAGTAAGTGCATGTGTGAGCGTGTGTGTGTGTGTGTGTGTGTGTGTGTGTGTGTTGTGTGTGTGTTTGTGTGTGTGTGTGTGTTTGTGTGTTGTGTGTGTGTGTGTGTGTAAGTGTGTGTGTGTGTGTGTGTGTGTTTGTGTGTTGTGTCAGTGTGTGTGTAAATGAGTAAGTGTATGTGTGAGCGGTGTGTGTGTGTGTGTGTGTGTGTGTGTGTGTGTGTGTGTGTGTGCGCGTGTGTGTGTACGTGTTTTGTTGTGTGTGTGTGTGTGTGTGCGTGTGAATGTGTGTGAATGAGTGTGTGTGTGTGCGTGTGTGCGTGTGAATGTGTGTGAATGAGTGTGTGTGTGTGTGTGTGTGTGTGTGATGTGTAAGTGTGAGTCTGCGATGTGATAGTGCGTGGTACGGTGTGTGCGTGCGTGCGTACGTGTGTGTGTGCGCGCGCTCGCGCGTACGTGCGTGCATGCGTGCGTGTGTCTGTGCGCGCTCGCGCGTGTGTGCGTGTGTGTGCGGGGAGAGGAGGATTTGACGGTAGGAGAACTGTAAGCCATTGAATAGCTGACTGCACAGCTAACATACAATGTACATGGACTAGTAACATAGAGTGGACTGTGGGACCAAGTGGGTAAATAAATCTGCCCCAAAACGCCAAATGCTTGGGTTCGAATCAAGAATCAGACAAGGATTTTCTCTGGCATTCACAACATCTTCATTAAGTGTGAGGTCTAGGTGCCAGAATTTTGGACGAGATGATAAACTCTGGTTCCGTGTTCACTACGCTCTCAGTGCACGTTAAAGATCCAACGGCAATAAAGGAAGTTGTCCCTGGCAAAATTATGTTGCGAAGAAAAACAAAATGACAAGAGAGAAGAAGTAAAAAAAACATAACATAAACATAACTAACTAACAAACTCATTCACTCACATCACTCACTCTAACTAACCAACCAACTAACCAAGCAACTAACTGACTAACTGACTGACTAACTAACTAACTCACTCACTCACTCACTCACTCACTCACTCACTCACTCACTCTAAGTTACCATGCAACTAACTAACCAAGCAACTAACTAACTGTACTAACTGACTGACTGACTAACTGACTGACTGACTAACTGACTGACTGACTAACTGACTAACTGACTGACTGACTAACTAACACTAACTAACTAACTACTACTAACTAACTAAACAAATAAATGAATAAAGCAAAGTCCACGTTCACACACACTTATAGAAAAAAAATGGCCTGCGGCGATGAGCTCTAACAGGGTAGAGCATCCTGTGTTTTACATGGTGAGCCCAAATCCATTGTGAAATATAGGAAGTAAACAACGAATTCTAAGTGCAGGACATGAACGCTGACCAGACACTGTGGGACAGTCTCCTAGTCTGCACCCCACCTCCAGTTATCTTTCTTCTTTTGTCAGATTTTACTTGTTTGTGTTTCGTTTTTAATTTCATTATTCTCTCTCTCTCTCTCTCTCTTTCCCTCTCTCTCTCTCTCTCTCTTTCTCTCTCTCTCTCTCCCTCTCTCTCTCTCTCCTCTCTCTCTCTCCTCTCACTCTCTCCTCTCTCTTCTCTCTCTCTCTGCTTCTCTCCCTCCCCATTTCTCTCAGTCTTGCTACTCTCTTCTCCTTTATCTTCAGCCATTTACTCATCTCTTGTCTGTCTTTCTTCTTTCTTTTTTTTTTATAATATTGAACCTCACAACATTACTTCCACAAATCAAAGGAATGTATGTTACTAGTACGTTTCTTACAAATTATTTCTTTTATCTTTAACGGGCGTTCTGTTGGTTGTATTGGTGATGTCCCCTTACTTTGTGTAACTATGCTATTTCAGTTTTATTGCCAGGTAAAAGCAAAACTCAACTTTCCTTGTTCTCATGCGTTCTATACTATTTAAATACACACTAAGTAACTAATCGAATTTGGAATATGTCGAACCTAGATTCTACAAACAGTGTGTTGGGTTTTTGGCAGGCTAAAGGAGTCTGCCAGATTTGATTGTGAAGAATATGGACTTGCCCGAAAATAATGAAATCGTCTTGAACCGCAAACACCAAAAATCCACTAGTGCCTAAACCATATTTGCCATCTACTCGCGGAAGGCTGCTGATTTGATCATGATAAACGAAACACAAGAAGCACAAACACAAGACGACGTAATTCAAAGCCGAACTGATGTATGTCAGATATACAGAAGAAAACGTTTGAAGACCACGTCCTTCATTAGACAACCAGACTGACCATTCCAGATTTAACCACGCATAAACAGAAGAAATTTCGAGTTCACTGTAGCACACATGTGTTTTAATCAAAGTGATTGCCAATGTTAGATCTACAGGAAGCTGGTGGATAGGGTGAGGGAGTCAAAAGGTTCAGTTTTTGCTTTGCTAGCATGGTTGCTAATGCAGGATGCTGGTGGACAAGGTGCGGGAGTCAAAGAGTTAAACTTATCAATTGTCTCAATTTGGTGCCGTCTGCTGTTATTTTTCATGAGGGGATTTTTGTTTTCTTTTCTTTTAGTTTTTCATTGATTACCAAGACATACAACTTTATATTTGAAAAGGGAATTACAAAAAAAATTATTCTACCAAATCTGAAGCCGCGTTATTCATATCTTTCATCTCTATTTACCTGATGCCAGATCATTGCCGAGATTGTATGTACGTGCTATTGTAGGGTGGTGAAAATTGTCCTGCACAGACCTGGCTGACCTGGGGGTATATGTGTGATGTGACATGTGGGCGGTGTGAGGGGATGATGTGGGGGGGGGGGGGGCCGGCAGTAAACAAATAATTGCATGGGGGAATCGATGGCTATGCATGATGCAGCCGATAAGACCTCTGGCCAGCCTGGTCCACGCTACAAGCATCATGCTGTTTGGCTACAATAGATTATCGCTCTCTGATACTTCCTGTTTTCAATCTTCCTGTTTTATAACAAAAGTTTCCCATACCGACAGTTGAGAGTGTTAGATGTACACGAGTACACCAACCACATGTGCGTGCGTGCGTGTGTGCAAGTAGCGAGGGCACTTATACATAGTGACAAACACAGACACATTCACAGACACACACATACACAGACAGACAGACAGACAGACAAACAAACAGACAGGCAGAAACACACACACACACAAACACACACACACACACACACACACACACACACACACACACACACACACACACACACACACACACACACACACACACTAATATCACTTACAGTGAAAAGACGTTAAATCAAGGAAGGAAGGAACGAACACACACACACACACACACACACACACACACACACACACACACACACACACACACACACACACACACACACAAACACACACACACACACACACACACACACACACACACAGACACAAACACACACACACACATACTATCACTTACAGTGAAAAGACGTTAAATCAAGGAACGAACGAACGAACACACACACACTCACACACACACACACACACACACACACACACACACACACACACACACACACACACACACACACTCACACAGAGAGAGAGAGGTGTGTGTGTGTGTGTGACAGAGAGAGAGAGAGAGAGAGAGAGAGAGAGAGAGAGAGAGAGAGAGAGAGAGAGAAACACCCATGCATACCACGCACACACACATACACACACACAACACACACACAATCATACACACACACAACACACACACACACACACACACAACACACACACAATCATACACACACACACGCACACACACACACACACACACACACACACACACACACACACACACACACACACACACACACACACACACACACACCACGTGAACACTGATTAGAGCCATTAGAACCCCGAAGGACACGATGTTACGATGGGCGACTTCTGTCCCACACCACTGAGTTCTCCTTAGTGCGATACAAATGACTGACCTTCTTAACTCTTTCACTCCCTCACCCTTCCTGTAACCCTTTCACTCCTTCCCCCTTCCTGTAACCCTTTCACTCCCTCACCCTATCTACCAGCTTCCTGTAAACCTTTGGTTCCCTAACCCTATCTACCAGCTTCCTGTAAACCTTTGGTTCCCTAACCCTATCTACCAGCTTCCTGTAAACCTTTGATTCCCTAACCCTATCTACCAGCTTCCTGTAAACCTTTGGTTCCCTAACCCTATCTACCAGCTTCCTGTAAACCTTTGATTCCCTCACCCTATCTACCAGCTTCCTGTAAACCTTTGATTCCCTCACCCTATCTACCAGCTTCCTGTACACCATTGATTCCCTAACCCTATCTACCAGCTTCCTGTAAACCTTTGATTCCCTCACCCTATCTACCAGCTTCCTGTAAACCTTTCACTCCATCACCCTATCTACCAGCTTCCTGTAACCTGTGTCACTCCCTCACCCTATCTACCAGCTTCCTGTAACCTGTGTCACTCCCTCACCCTATCTACCAGCTTCCTGTAACCTGTGTCACTCCCTCACCCTATCTACCAGCTTCCTGTAACCTGTGTCACTCCCTCATCCTATCCACAGCTTCCTGTAACCTCTGTCACTCCCTCACCCTATCCACCAGCTTTCTGTAACCCTTTCACTCCCTCACCCTATCCACCAGCTTCCTGTAACCCTTTCACTCCCTCACCCTATCTACCAGCTTCCTGTAACCCTTTCACTCCCTAACCCTATCCACCAGCTTCCTGAAACATTTTACTCCCTCACCCTATCCACCAGCTTCCTGAAACATTTTACTCCCTAACCCTATCCACCAGCTTCATACAACCCTTTAACTCCCTCACCCTATCCATCAGCTTTCTGTAACCCCGTTTATTCCCTCACCCTGTCCACCAGATTCATGTAACCTCTGTCACTCCCTCACCCTATCTACCAGCTTCCTGTAACCCTTTCACTCCCTCACCCTATCTACCAGCTTTCTGTAACCCTTTCACTCCCTCACCCTATCCACCAGCTTTCTGTAACCCTTTCACTCCCTCACCCTATCTACCAGCTTTCTGTAACCTTTTCACTCCCTCACCCTATCCACCAGATTTCTGTAACACTTTCACTCCCTCACCCTATCCACCAGCTTTCTGTAACCCTTTCACTCCCTCACCCTATCCACCAGCTTTCTGTAACCCTTTCACTCCCTCACCCTATCCACCAGCTTCCTGTAACCCTTTCACTCCCTCACCCTATCTACCAGCTTCTTGTAACCCTTTCACTCTCTCATCCTATCCACCAGCTTCCTGTAACCTTTCACTCCCTCACCCTATCCACCAGCTTCCTGTAACCTTTCACTCCCTCACCCTATCTACCAGCTTCTTGTAACCCTTTCACTCTCTCACCCTATCCACAGCTTCCTGTAACCTTTAATAATAATAATAATAATTACAATATTTATATAGCGCAAAATCTTGATAAAATCAAATCTAAGCGCTGAAGCAGACACACACGCAGGCACGCACGCTCACACACACACGCACGCACACACACAGACACACACACACACACACACACACACACACACACACACCCACACACACGCATGGCTATAAATGGGGAGAAAGAATAAAAGCAATAAAAGCAAGAATAAAAGCAATGGAAAATTATAGAGAGCATAGCATACAATTATATATTATAACCATGTGATTCCCTCCGAGCGGAGACAGGCTGCAGAGGGGAGGGTTGAGTGAGGTTAGGATTTTATGCAGGAGAGAAAAGGTGAGTTTTGAGAGCGGGCTTGAAGGAGACAAAAGTAGGTTGCTGACGGACTGAGAGAGGAAGTTTGTTCCAGGAGAGTGGACCAGAAACAGAGAAGGCTCGTGGACCATAGGTATTGAGCTTAGTGCGTGGAAAGCGAAGAGTCAGAGGATCAGAGGCAGAGCGGAGGGTACGTGAGGGAACATAGATCTCAAGTAGGCTTGACAGGTAATCGGGGGCTGCGTTATTGAGGCTTTTGTAGCACATGGTGTCTAGTTTGTACTGTATGCGCTTTGATACAGGGAGCCAGTGAAGTTGTGCCAGGAGAGGAGATATGTGGTCAGCTTTTTTCTTTTTGAGTACAAGGCGTGCAGCATTGTTTTGAATGCGCTGTAGGATGTGAATGGTGGAGGCAGGAAGACCAGACAGGAGTGAATTGCTTTCTGTAACCTTTCACTCCCTCACCCTATCCACCAGCTTCCTGTAACCTTTCACTCCCTCACCCTATCCACCAGCTTTCTGTAACCTTTCACTCCCTCACCCTATCCACCAGCTTTCTGTAACACTTTCACTCCTCACCCTATCCACCAGCTTTCTGTAACACTTTCACTCCATCACCCTATCCACCAGCTTTCTGTAATACTCTCACTCCCTCACCCTATTTACCAGCTTCCTGTAAACATTTGACTCCCTCACCCTATCCACCAGCTTCCTGTAAACATTTGACTCCCTCACTCTATCCACCAGCTTCCTGTAAACATTTGACTCCCTCACCCTATCCACCAGCTTCTTGTAACCCTTTTCACAAGGAGAAGAAGAAGAAGACGAAGAAGAAGAAGAAGAAGAAGAAGCTTACTGTACGCATTTGACTCCCTCATTCATCATCTGTTTATGTATTATCTATTTATCTATTTCTTTCTTTCTTTCATTCATTGTTTTTTAATATGTCACCTGGTTGCAGAATATTAGCTGATAAAGATATCGATATCTTACTACGATGAATGAGCCATTTCGATTTTTTCCCCTCAGAAAGACTTCAAAGAGTTCACAGAGCTTTCGAATTTAGTTGCACATGTCTGGATGTCCTTGTGACAAATTCTAGAAACCGTATGCTAGCATCTTATTTCAATCGATTGAAGTCTTGTCTTAAATTGTGTCTTCAAAGACCACGCTATCACATAAAGTTGGTCAGAGAAATTCTTTGAAGACTTAATCGTCTCTCGAATGCTGCAAACGACTGTGCTTCAAAGGAGTCATTCTGATTTTAATTCCATTGCTGTAATGTCTCACACACTAACGAAAATTCTGCATTAAAACAAAAATGGGTTAAAAGCTTGATTGAAGTGTCGTCGTGTGTGTGTGTGTGTGTGGTGTGTGTGGTGTGTGGTGTGTGTGTGTGTGTGTGTGTGTGTTTGTGTGTGTGTGTGTGTGTGTGTTGTTAGTGTTGTGTGGTATGTTGTGTTTGTTGTTTGTTTTTTTTGTGATGTAGAGAGATGTGTGTGTTTGTGTGTTGTTTGTGTGTGAATTGGTTTGTTTTGGTGTTGCTTGTTGTGTTTGTTGTTGCTGAGTAGGACGTTGTGGTGTTTGTTTGTGTGTGTGTTTAATGTTGTGTGGTTTGTGTGTGTTTGTTTGTTTTGTGTGTTTGTGTGTGTTACGTGTGTGTGGATGTGTTTGTGTTAGTGTGTGTGTGTTATGTGTAGTGTGTGTGTGTATGTGTTGTGTGTTTGTGTGTGTGTGTGTAGTGTGTGTGTGTGTGTGTATGTGTTGGTGTGTTGTGTGTAGTTGGTTGTGTGTATGTGTAGTGTGTGTGTATGTTTGATGTGTTGTGTGAGCGTGTGCTTGTGTGTGTGTGTGTGTGTTGCTTGTGCTGTTTGTATATATGTGTGTGTATGTGAGTGTGTATGTAGTAGTGTGTGGTATGTGTTGTGTACGTGTGTGTTGTTGTGTGTGTGTGTGCATGTGTGTTGTGGTGTGTGTGTGTTGTGAAATGTGTGATGTGTGTGTGTGTGAAATGTGTGTATGTGTGTGTATGTGTATGTATGTGTGTATGTTGTGTGTGTATGTGTGTATGTGTATGTGTGTGTGTATGTGTTGTGTGTGTGTTGTGTGGTGTGTGTGTGATGTGTGTGTGGTTGTGTGTGTGTGTGTGTGTGTGTGTGTGTGTGCGGCGTGTGTGTGTGTTGTGTGTGTGTGATGTTGTGCATGTGGTGTTCAATGGCAGACAGTTCATGGGAACTAAAAATGTAAAGACGTCGTAAGCCCACCCACCGGAGGAAACCTGCACTGTTTCAGGTTGATTTTTAGTAGGAGTTCACCAGTGCTGTTATGATCCAACTTACTAAGGACACCCACCCATCTTACCCCCTATTAGACGAATATAATCACAGTCGTAATGAGGGACCCCCGTGAAAGAATTATCATCATCATCATCATCATCATCATCATCATCTCTCCATCTCTCGCATCATATCACCCTCACGTCTCGTCGTTCGTCGGTCGTCATTCATATCATCGTCCGTACGTCGTGTCGTCGTCGTCGTCGTCGTCGTCCTCATCAATCATCATATCATCGTCCGTCGTCGTGTCGTCATCGTCCGTCGTCGTCTCATTCATCACATCACATCATCATCGGTCGATCGTCCGTTTCCCTCATCATCATCATTGTTGTGTGTCTGTTATCTGACATGAAGACCCTTACCAGGCCAATAACTGATCAGAAGGCAAAGACGTTCATAAACAGAACAC
>JAPXFY010000015.1:79694586-79702086 GCA_030674185.1 Monoplex corrugatus
TCATCATATGGATAAACATACTCTAAGATAGTTTTCAAGGAAACATAGTTAAGACACGCCTTATAACTCTTTATTTCCTCCCAAATCCCTTTAAACTAGCTCCAGCTCTTTTACTGTTCCTTTTCAGTTTTCCCAAACAAACTCCAACTACTGAAACTTCCCTCCTTGAATTCCCTTATACAAACTCCAATTCCTGAAACGCCTCCCCCTAATTTTTTTTTTTGAAAACAAACTCCAATTCCTAAAACTTTGCCCCTTAAACTCCAGCTCTTAAAACTTTCCCCTGTAAATTTCTCCAAAGAAACTCCAGCTCTGAAAAAATTTCCCCTTAAATTTCTTCAAACTCCAGCTCTTAAAACTTCCCCCTCTCAAATTTCCTTCAAACAAACTCCAACTCTTAAAACTTTTTCCTTTAAATTTCTCCCAACCTCCAGTTATTTTAAAACTGTTCCCCTTAAACTTCTCCGAAAACTCCAACTTTTAAAACTTTTCCCATTAAATTTCTCCAAACAAACTCAGCTCTGAAAAGTTTTCCCTTAGCTTCCTCAAAACAAACTCCAATTTTAAAGTTTTCCCTCTAAATCCCTCTAAAGAAACTACGATTCTTAAAACTGTTTCTCGTTAAATCTTTCCCAAAAAAAAACTACGATTCTTAAAAAGAATCCCTGTAAATTCCTCTAAACAATGTACGATTTTTTAAAAAGTTTCCCCCTTAAATTCCTCTAAACAAACTACGATTCTTACAAGTTTTCACCTGAAATATTCCTTTAAACAAACTCCATCTCTTCAGACGTGTTCATACTGAATCTTCTATCATCACACGGTACCTGTGATGTTAATGTATATAGAAATAATTCTAAGCGTGAGGACGTCATCCTGGAAAACTGAAAATGAAAGGACAATGTCCACGACAGGAAGTATATCACCACAGTAACTCTAACACCATTCTGGGAAAAGTGGCAGTCCAGGTCACACCTCAAGACAGCGCCAAAAGGTCACAGCTTTTGAGCGTGACAATTCCAGCACACTGTTTTTCCCTGTCCCAACACTGCTAATACCGATGGCCACTATCGATAATGTCCACTGCCGTCCCCAAAAGCATTCATGAATAATGAAAAAGAGCATAATTTGTTAAAAGAGCACTAAGAATACCCAGTTACTTTTCACGAGGCACTTTCTTATCCGTTTCACAGGACAAGTTCTTAGCCAAACTATCGAGCCATGCGTCTAATGTTCAGTGCATGTATTGTATTGGCATCCGTCTGTCTCGGGAGACAATGGAGATTGCGCCTTGGAAGTCATTCTGCGGTGGAACTGCAGCGCCGGCAGTGGCTGTAGAGCCCGATCCTCGACCGGCAGGTCATGTCGCAGTTGCTGCACGTGAAGATGGTGTCGTCCGAAGGCGCTGACCCTGCTCTCTGGCGTCTGCGTGCTCTTCTTACCTCCCACTGCTCCTCTCTCCTCTGCTCGGATGTCTTGATGGCCGAATTGATGGCAAGTTTCCAGCTGCTGCGGTCTGCTGCTACCACTTCGAAGCCTGCTGGTGCAATGCCACCCGCCTTGAGGTCCCGCTTGCACACATCTTTGTAGCGGAGTATGGGCCTTCCCGTGGGTCTGGAGCCCGTAGCAAGCTCGCCGTACAAAATGTCTTTGGGTATTCTGCTATCTTACATGCGGGTAACATGGCCAAGCCAGCGCAAGCGTCTCTTTGTGAGCAGGACAAAAATGCTGAGAGTTCCTGCACGTGCTAGGACGTCCTAGTTTTTAGCCAAACTATCGAGCCATGCGTCTGATGTTCAGTACATGCACACTATACAATATCACATTACTTGAAGTGTGAGACTCCTTCACACATATGTTTTTTTCCACCGTCGAGTTGCTTGCCAATCGACAATCAATAGTAAAATAAATTACGCAGCGTTTACGTGTACCTTTCTACGTTCTATTGGAATATCTGTTTTAAAATCGGATTACTTTCTGAGATGCAGGCTTTGGAAGAAGGCACCTTTGTGATTCTGATTTTGAGAACTACGAAAACAGAATCACATTTTAGTAACTACTTTTGCCTTTGCAACCAAGATCCAATCGTTATGAAATTGTGCACACAGATCAAACACATGAATAGTCTACCGTCTACCTCCGAGGATGAAAGAAAGAAATAGGTAGATACGTAAATAAATAGAGAATAACAATTAACATTTAAGAAACTTATCTTAAACACATACACTTTCACGCACATAAGAGGCAGCCGTTTATGTGCGATTTGACAGGTCATCATCATCATCAATGTCGATGGAAAAGATCTACGAATAATCAGGAATATGTACTAGGAACAAACAGCTGCAATGAGAATAAAAAACAATATAAGCTCTTTTCAAAACATCAAAAGAGGAGTCAGTCAGACATTATATAGCGAAAACATCATGAGAAACCTAGAGGAAGACCCTGGATTAAAGGTTGGAGGGAAAATGATAAACAACATTCGGTACGCAGATGACACCGTGCTAATTGCAGAAAATGAAAGGGACCTACAAAACCTTGTGAATGTACTAGAAACAGAAAGCAAAGGTAAGAGGTTGGAACTAAACAGCAGGAAGACTGAAGTCATGGTGATCAGTAAAAAACGTGAAATCCCCTCATGCAAAATAACAGCAAATGGCACAACCTTGACACAGGTTAATAAGTTCAAATACCTGGGAACGGTCATTTCATCAGACGGCAGATGCACGTCGGAAATAGCTGGCAATATCGGCCAAGCCAAAACAGCATTCAAGAAGATGACAAGCATTCTTACCAACAAATGCCTATCAATTAACATCAGAAAGATTTGACAGGTACAAGACAGAAACTGAAGGGATTATTTGGACTTTTACTGTAAAATAATCTGCCCTTCGATCTGCCTTTGATATAAAACAAATGCCTAACTTATCCTCTTTTAAGACCCAACTTATAGCCATTTGTTTTTGCATGAATCCTGTTTCAATTAATTTTGTTATATTGACCCTGTCTCCTTGTAGTGCCTTGTGTATGATGTTATTGACCCTGTCTCCTTGTAGTGCCTTGTGTATGATGTTATTGACCCTGTCTCCTTGTAGTGCCTTGTGTATGATGTTATTGACCCTGTCTCCTTGTAGTGCCTTGTGTATGATGTTATTGACCCTGTCTCCTTGTAGTGCCTTGTGTATGATGTTATTGACCCTGTCTCCTTGTAGTGCCTTGTGTATGATGTTATTGACCCTGTCTCCTTGTAGTGCCTTGTGTATGATGTTATTGACCCTGTCTCCTTGTAGTGCCTTGTGTATGGATGTTATTGACCCTGTCTCCTTGTAGTGCCTTGTGTATGATGTTATTGACCCTGTCTCCTTGTAGTGCCTTGTGTATGATGTTATTGACCCTGTCTCCTTGTAGTGCCTTGTGTATGATGTTATTGACCCTGTCTCCTTGTAGTGCCTTGTGTATGGATGTTATTGAGGATGTGTGTATGATGTTAATGGGTAAAACATAATGACTGTTGTTTTTGCATTGTAGAATTATAAGCGTCTACAGCAATTTTAGATGCACTGTAAGTGTACTGTGTCAGGTCAGACAAATAGGTCTGCTACTGGCAAGCTGTAGCCCAGTACTACCTGTCACAGCAGGAGACTTGGAGAGGGGATTGGCGCCACCAAGGATTAACCTAAGCCCACAGAAAAGATATGAGAGACACTATAGCCAACAACATACCGGATCGGTCGGGGCCCGGGTTACAAACGACCGCGCTTACCACTGACAAGCACCAGGGTGGAAGTGAAAAGTCAGCTACTGGGGCAAAGACATCATTCAAACTGCCAACGGAAAAAGCTACCATTGGAACCTGGAATGTCCGTACACTCCATCAGTGCGGCAAAGTAAAAGAACTAGAACACGAGCTGAGACGCTACCAATGGGACATTGTGGGTATATCGGAAGTAAGATGGACAGGCTTCGGAGAAGCAATCACAGAGGAAGGACACAAGATGTGGTACAGTGGCGAAGAGTCACTACATGAAAATGGCGTAGCTTTCATCGTACGCAAAGAAGTCATTGGATGCATCATGAGCTGCACGCCTGTCAACAGCAGAATCATCAGCATTCGGGTGTCAGCCAAACCAAAGAACATCACCATCATACAAGCGTATGCTCCAACTACCAGCCACGAAGACCAGGTGGTTGAAGAATTCTATGAGAAAATAGAAGACACCATCGGAAAAGCCCCCAGGAAAGACATCATCATAGTTCAGGGGGACTTCAACGCCAAAGTCGGCCCAGATGCCTACAAAAACTGGGCTGGAACAGTGGGTCAATTTGGCACAGGGGAAACTAATGACAGGGGACTTCGCCTTCTGGAGTTTGCCTGCACCCAACGGCTCACCATTGCCAACACCCTCTACCCCCACAAACTGTCAAGAAGAACAACCTGGCATGCGCCGAACGGAAAGACTCACAACCAGATCGACTTTGTCCTCACACCGCGGCGCTTCAAATCAAGCATTAATAAAGCAAAGACGAGGACATACCCTGGAGCTGATATAGGCAGCGACCACGACCTCGTGCTGCTCACAATGAAGATCAAATTGAAAAAGAAGTACCAAGCTGCGCAGCCACGCATCAAGTTTGACCTGGAAAAGCTAAAAGATCCAGAGATAGAAGAGGCATTCCAGGCACAGCTCGGGGGGCGGTTCGCGGCACTCAACTTCCTGGACAGCGACATCAACGACCTCACAAACAACTTTGGTGAGGCAGTCCGCGAAACAGCAGAGGAGGTACTGGGGCGACAGAGGAAGAAACACCAAGCATGGATCTCAAATGACATCCTTGACCTCTGCGACAACAGAAGATCACTGAAGAAGACGAAAAACTCCAGCCCTGAGGAAGCCGCACAGTATCGTAAAACCAACAACCTTGTAAAGAAGAAAATGATTGAAGCCAAAGAACAATGGATCAACAACCAGTGTGAGAACATCGAGAAAGGCATGAAAAAAGGAAACAGCAAACATGCCTTCACCACACTGAAAAACCTTACCAAGACGCAGCAAAACAGATCGTCAGTCATCGAGGATACCTCAGGCGAGCTGCTGACAGAAAGCTCCGCTGTTCTGAACAGATGGACGCAGTACTGCCAAGAACTATACAACTACCCAATACAGCCAGATGACAGTTTGTTTCAGGGGGACTCAACACCATTGAGGGAATCCTCACCGCTACCAGTGATGAGAGAAGAAGTGGAAGAAGCCATCCGCAGCCTACCAGCAGGGAAATCACCTGGAGCAGACAATATCCCAGCAGAGCTGCTCAAACATGGAGGGAATGATTTGGTCACTCGTGTAACATCGATTTGTCAGAAGATCTGGGAGACAAAACAGTGGCCCACAGAATGGACTCAATCACTCATCATCCCCCTGCCCAAAAAGGGAAATATGCGCCAATGCCAGAACTACAGAACAATAAGTCTCATTAGCCACACCAGCAAGATCATGCTCAGAGTCATATTGAATCGACTGAAGAAAGAAGCGGAAGAACACCTTGCGGAAGAACAAGCTGGATTTAGAGCGGGCAGAAGCACAGTAGAACAGATCTTCACCTGCCGGATAATGATGGAGAAACATCTGCAGCATCAGAGAGACCTGTTCCACAACTTCATAGACTTTAAAAAAGCATTCGACAGGGTGTGGCATAAGGGTTTGTGGCAGGTGCTAAGAAAGTTTGGCATAGAGGAAGGTCTCGTCCAAACCATCCAGGCGCTGTATAACACTGCCAGCAGCGCAGTTCTCCTCAACAACCAGATAGGGGACTACTTCAAGACCACAGTTGGAGTCCGTCAAGGCTGCCTACTCTCTCCCGTGCTGTTCAATCTCTTCCTGGAGAACATCATGCGTGAAGCCCTCCATGACTTCCACTCCACTGTCTCCATCGGAGGAAGAACCATCAACAACTTGAGGTTCGCAGATGACATCGACCTGATGGGAGGCAGCAACGAAGAACTACAAGACCTGACCATGAGACTGGAAGAAAGTGCAGGTGCACACGGAATGGAAGTGAGCACAGAAAAAAGCTAAGTCCTGGTCAACAGCACAACCAACACCCATGCTGAAATCTACATGAACGGGCAACAGCTTGAAGAAGTGGACGCTTTCAAATACCTTGGCGCCACTCTCACCAAAGACGGTCGCTCTACAACAGAAATCAAGACCAGACTAGCGATCGCAACAGCAGCAATGGTAAAGCTAAACAAGATCTGGAAGAGCAGAGAGATCGGCTTTCCATCGAAGATGAAGCTGTACAAGTCCCTGGTGCTCCCCATCCTGCTGTATGGATGCGAGAGCTGGACCATGACAGCAGAGACCACCAAGAGAATCCAGACGTTTGAAACTAAATGCTTCAGGCGCTTGCTCGGGATCTCTTGGCAAGATCGGAAGACAAACGACTTTGTGTGGAGCCAAATAACAACACTCGCAGGCCCACAAGAACCCCTCCTGGCAACAGTCAAGAACAGGAAGCTGTCGTGGTTCGGGCATGTCACACGCCACAACTCACTGCCCAAAACGGTCCTCCAGGGTACACTGGGAGGCGGCAGACGAAGGGGACGACAAGCCAAATGCTGGATGGACAACATCAAAGAATGGACCAGGTTGGATGGCCCCACGCTGGTGCGACAGGCGGAGGACAGGACCGGTTGGCGACGGCTGGCTTCAAGAGTGTCTCTCATCTCTCCTCTACGCCCATCACGGGCAGGAGAATGATGATGATGATGAAGTGTACATTATTATTATTGTTGGTGGTGTTGTTGTTATTATTATCATCATTACTATCATGAATATTGTTATTATCATTACTACCATTCTTCTTCTTCTTCTTCTTATTATTATTCTTCTTCTTCTTCTTCTTCTCTTCTTCTTCTTCTTCTTCTTCTTCTTCTTTCTTCTTCTTCTTCTTCTTCTTCTTCTTCTTCTCTTCTTCTTCTTCTTCTTCTTCTTTCTTCTTCTTCTTCTTCTTCTTCTTATCATTATCATCATTAACAAAATCATTATCGTTATTGTTTTATAACTGATTGTTGAAAAAGAATCAAAATTGTATGTCTTAGAAAAAGCGTTAATAACATTTTGGCCAGGTGTTTTCAAAGAACATTTTAAGAAGGGGGAAAAAATCACAATAATTATCAGGAATTTACTGGTAGCACCACGTGCAAGAAAGGTTACAATATCAGTTTAAGAATTCAAGTTCCCAAATCGAACACTTCGTAAAACTTACTACACTGAAGTTCCAGACAACACGACGTTCAGAGCAGTGGAAAGAGTAGCAAAGATCGGTCACCATATCTCAGCCCCCCCCCCCCCCCCCGTTCTCATCACATCACTCACCACTCACCACTCTGGTGATGACGGCATGGAGGAGGTTGTAGTGGTGGTGGTAGAGGATGGGGTGGGGGTGGGGGTGGGGGTGGGGGTGAGGAAGGGCTTGGGGCTGTAGGGAAGGCGTAAGAGT
>JAPXFY010000015.1:79707086-79709586 GCA_030674185.1 Monoplex corrugatus
CTGTCTGTCTCTCTCTCTTTGTCTATCTGTCTGTACGTCTGTCTGTCCTGTCTTGTCTGTCTCTCTCTCTCTCTCTTCTCTCTCTCTGTTTCCTGTCGTTTTAGTCCAAATGATATCTCCATAAGTTATATAATAGAAAATGTGTACCAGGTGCAGCATTTTAAACAGGAGTAAATGCAGGTACTAGTGCATACCTCATCACTCTCGCATACATACCAAGCGATAAACTGTACAGCTATTTTCAAAGGTACATTTTCTGTACAACTACTTAACCAATTGCCATCATTTGTGTGTGTGTGTGTGTGTGTGGTGTGTGTGTGTGTGTGTGTGTGTGGTGTTTGTGTGAGTGTGAGTGAGTGTGTGTGTGTGTGTGAGTGTGTGTATGTGTCTGTGTGTCTGTGTGAGTGAGTGTGTGTGTGTGTGTGTAGTGAGAGAGAGAGAGAGAGTGTGTGTGTGTGTGTGTGAGCGAGAGAGAGAGAGAGAGTGTGTGTGTGTGTGTGTGTGTGTGTGTGTGGTGTGTGTGTTTGTGTGTGTGAGTGTGAGTGTGAGTGTGTTGTGTGTGTGAGTGTGAGTGTGTGTGTGTTGTGTTGTGTGTGTTGTGTTGTGTTGTGTTGTGTTGTGTTGTGTGTGTGTGTGTGTGTGTGTGTGTGTGTGTGTTGTGTGTGTGTGTGTGTGTGTGTGTATGTGTGTGTGCCAGTGTAAGTGTGTGCGCACTCGTGCGAAATGAAGAGAAATGGTTGAAGTGTATTTATCATAATGATTGAAGTGGGGAAAACAATTTAGAAAATGTGATTAATCCGAGGGAAAAAAGATATATATGATCCAGTAAAGGTTGCAAATAGGGTAATGCCAGATTATGGGGAGTTTTTAGAAAGAGAAAATGTCGATGCATGCAAAAACAACCGCATCAGTTCGTCGTCTTAAGTTGCCAACACAGAGAAACACGAAGAAAGAGAAGAAGAGGCGGAAGAAGAAGAAGAATGAGTAGATAAGGAGGAGGAGGAGGAAAAAGAAGAGGAGGAGGAGGAGGATTATGGAGCAGCAGAAAAAGGAGAAGAAGAAAATGTAAAAGAAGTAGAAGTAGTTGAAGAAGAAAAAGAGGAGAAGACAAGAACAAGACTAACAACAACAGCAACATCAACAACAAAACAACAACAACAAAAAGAAGAAAAAGAAGAACAGGAACAAGAAGAAGAACAGAACAAATAAGAACAAGAACAAGAACAAAAATAAGAACAAGAACAAGAACAAAAATAAGAACAAGAACAGGAACAAGAATAAGAACAAGAAGAACAAAACGAGCAAGAAGAAGAAGATACTTTTACACACAAAAAAGAAGAGATATTCTTCAATAATTAGTTTTTAAGCAGCAAAATCAACAAACCCCTTTCTCAACTCACTGAAACTTTTCGCTTTACCAACAAACGTTCTCTTCGCCAAATTTGTCCTGCATTCAGTTCATTGATGAAAACTACAATCATTTACGCAAACAGAACCTCTTGAACGCTACACACAGCCCACAGCACAAAATCAATAAACATTTTTTTTCACCAACATCTTGAAACTTTCCTCCTCACCAAAAACTGTCCTCATCACTAAACTTGCACGTAGTACATAATGAAAACCACAAACATTCATTTTCCGAGCTTCATGAACATTCCACACATTCCACAATCCAAGAGAATGCAGAAGGAACGAGCCACTTAATACGGCACTAAAACCTCCAGACAATAGACCGTTCCACTGGGGAGATAGTACAGAGGGTCCTTCACCATTTCTCCGTTTTCACCAGTAACAGCACACCACCATTCCACTGATGAGTGTGTGCGGGTAGTGTTGTGGGAGTGTGAGAGGAGGGGGAAGGGCCAGGGAAGGAGGGGGGAGAGGGGGGTTAGCATAACACAGAGAGCCGACAGAGTTCAGTCAATAAATACCAGCGCTCAATCCAAGTGGGTAAGGACATGATGCCAGAGCATCAAGATGGGGCCAGAGAAAACCACAGACCACTTTTGATGCTACAGACTGGGACAGACACACAGACCACTGTTGATGCTACAGACTGGGACAGACACACAGACCACTTTTGATGCTACAGACTGGGACAGACTTCAAGACACCAGATGTTAGTATGTCCTGTCAATGGGGACAGCCAGCCTGCATTGCAACAAAACAAATAGACATGCAAGCAAACAAACAACAAACAAACAAACAAGCAAACAAATAAACAAAACAAAAAAAAAAACAAAACAAAACAAAGAAAGAAAGAAAGAAAAGAAGAAACAGACACACAAACAGACACACAAACAGACACACAAACAGACACACAAACAGACACACAAACAGACAACAAACAACACACAAACAAACTTAGGTCAACACAAGAGTTGAACCCACAATGTCTGTGTTGTGAGCATGGTTGTCAAACCACCTGAGCTTACAGACCAGTACATGGCAGAGAAGACAGTTAACCATTTTCGTTTGTTTATTTGGTTTTTTTTTC
>JAPXFY010000015.1:79714586-79717086 GCA_030674185.1 Monoplex corrugatus
CTCACGGTCCTGCGCTGTAACAGGATTCAACCTGCGCCATAACAGGATTCAACCTGCGCCTTAATAGGATTCAGCCCGCACCATAGGATTCAGCCTGCGCCATAACAGGATTCAGCCTGCGCTATAACAGGATTCAGCCTGCGCCATAACAGGATTCAGTCTGCGCCATAACAGGATTCAGCCTGCGCTATAACAGATTCAACCTGGCATAACAGGATTCAACCTGCGCCATAACAGGATTCAGCCCGAGCCATAACAGGATTCAGTCTGCGCCAGAACACGATTCATCCTGAGCCATAACAGGATTCAGCCTGCGCCATAACAGGATTCAGCCTGTGCCATAATACGATTCATTCTGCGCCATAACAGGATTCAATCTGCGCCATGACATGATTCAGTCTGCACCATAACAGGATTCAGCCTGCGCCAGAACACGATCCAGTCTGCGCCAGAACACGATTCATCCTGAGCCGTACTACATAGCTTCATAATAAGCGGCAGGAACCGGGAACAGCGGCCACATTCAACGCACGCCAGACATATATGGCTTGACCGTGATGACGGCGAAGAAAAGGAGAAGAACCTTGGGGATGGGGGTTATGTGGAACCATAAGGAGGTAGTGAAACCTCCCTAGCCCTGTGTGTAACTGATGACTGTGGTACCAACTGGCCTGATTAACCTGATTGGACTACTTCCTTATTCCTTTGGGACTCGACCACTCACACGTTTCTTCTGCCCTGTCACTCGCCCAGACACTGACGTCACGACTATTCCTGGCTGCTTAAAAGACGCCTGGATGTTATTGGGTCTTCTTCTTGTAGACGGAGACTGTCTGCAGTCTGTTTGCTTTTTGTACACTGTGAGGGGGTGATTATTTGGTGATGGTGTGGGTATAGGTATCACAACGGTCTCTTGCCTATATGTACTTTGAGAATGGTATTTTTGGCTACTTTCTTTCTCTTACACACACACACACACACACACACACAAACACACACACACGCACGCACACGCACGCACACGCACGCGCGCGCGCACACACACACACATACACACACACACACGCACACACACACACACACCCAGCGAGAGAGAGAAGAAGAGAGAGAGAGACACTGAGAGATATAGAGAGAAAGAGAAGAGAGAGAGAGGAGAGGCAGACAGACAGACAGAGAGAAAAAGAGAGACAGACTGACAGAGACAGACAGGACAGACAGAAAAAGAGAGACAGCGAGACAGACTGACAGAGACAGATTGACAGAGGACAGGCAGACAGACAGACAGACAGACAAAGAGAGACAGAGAGATAGACTGACAGAGACAGGCAGACAGACAGAGAGACAGACAGACAGAGAGAAACAGAGAGACAGACAGACAGACTGACAGAGACAGGCAGACAGACAGACAGAGAGAAAAGAGACAGACAGACAGACTGACAGAGACAGGCAGACAGACAGACAGACAGACAGACCGACAGACAGACAGACAGACAGTGTGAGGGATTCACACTGACGACAACAGCTGTCACAAGATGACCTTGTCATCTAGCGTGGCCTAGCGTGGCCAAGCGTGCAATCAGAAGGTCACAATCTGGTCAACCGTCACAAGTTGATATCGTATACTAATTTTACTGCGAAGTATTTATAACCAAGCAAAGGTAAGGGGCTGGAACTAAACAGCAGGAAGACTGAAGTCATGGTGATCAGTAAAAAACATGAAATCACCTCATGCAAAATAACAGCAAATGGCACAACCTTGACATAGGGTGATAAGTTCAAATACCTGGGAACGATCATTTCACCAGACGGCAGATGCACATCAGAAATAGCCAGCAGAATCGGCCAAGCCAAAACAGCATTCGGGAAGATGAAAAGCATTCTTACCAACAAATGCCTATCAATTAACATCAGGAAGAGAGTTCTTGAATGTTATATAGAACCAATACTGTTATACGGTTGTGAGGCGGGACAGTAAACAAGCAAAGCAAGAACAAGATTGAGGCAGCCGAGATGTGGTTTCTAAGAAGAATGTTGAGAGTTCCATGGACAGCAAAGAAAACAAACGAGACAGTATTGATGGAGGCAGACACAAGTAGATCACTCATAAGGAAGATTAGGAAAAGACAGGCAACATTTATAGGCCATTTTATGAGGAAGGGGGATTTGGAGCACCTGGTCACAACGGGAAAGCTGGAGGGAAAGAGAGCACCAGGTAGACCCAGGAGAAAATGCTAGACGGACTTGCAGAGTGGCTGGGGACGAGGGGGGTGGGACAGATGCTAGGGGCAACGAGAGATAGAGACAGATGGAAGTCCATGATCGCCAACGCCATGCGGCAGGGCACCTGATGATGATGGTGATTTACAACCATCCTTTCCAACATTTCAGCCAACAACAACGAGTTGGTAAGACGTCAGACATACAATGGAATGTTAATAGGTAACAAGAAACACCACCGGGGTGCCGATGGGACCCGCAGCACCAATGCCGCGCAACTCTC
>JAPXFY010000015.1:79742086-79754586 GCA_030674185.1 Monoplex corrugatus
AAATTTTTCTGATCTGCCATGTTAATATATCTATGGGATAAAGTATGGAGATCGTTCTGATGTTTACATACCTTCTTGAAGCTAAAGCCCTTTGGCGCGTATCATCATCATCATCATCAGGTGCCTTGCCGCATGGCGTTGGTAATCTGGACTTCCATCTGTCTCTATCTCTTGTTGCTTCAAGCATCTCTTACACCCTTCTTGTTTTAAGCCCACTCTGCAAGTCCGTCTAGTATCTTCTCCCTGGGTCTACCTGGTGCTCTCTTTCCCTCCAGCTTTCCCGTTGTGACCAGGTGCTCCAATTCCCCTTTACCTCATAAAATGGCCTATAAATGTTGCCTGTCTTTTCCTAATCTTCCCAATGAATGATCTACTTGTGTCTGCTTCCATCAACACTGTCTCGTTTGTTTTCTTTGCTGTCTATGGAACTCTCAACATTCATCTTAGAAACCACATCTGGACTGCCTCAATCTTGTTCTGGCTTTGCTTGTTGATTGTCCACGCCTCACAACCGTACAACAGAACTGGTTCTATATAACATTCAAAAACTCTCTTCCTAATGTTGATTGTTAGGCATTTGTTGGTAAGAATACTTTTCATCTTCATGAATGCTGTTTTGGCTTGGCGGATTCTGCTGGCTATTTCTGATGTGCATCCGCCGTCTGGTGAAAATCGTGATTTAAACTTATCAACCTGTCTCAAAGTTGTGCCGTTTGCTGTTATTTGGCATGAGGGGATTTCATGTTTTTTACTGATCACCATGACTTCAATCTTCCTGCTGTTTAGTTCCAACCCTTAACTTTGCTTTCTATTTCTAGCATATTCACAAGGTTTTGTAGGTCCCTTTCATTTTCTGCAATTAGCACGGTGTCATCTGCGTATCGAGTGTTGTTTATCATTTTTCCTCCAACCTTTAATCCAGGGTCTTCCTCTAGGTTTCTCATGAGTTTTCGCTGTAAAGTGAAAACAGATCTGGTGACAAAACACAACCCTGTCTGACTCCTCTTTTGATATTTTGGAAAGAGTTTATATCGTTTTCTATTCTCATTGCAGCTGTTTGTTCCCAATACATATGTCTGATTATTCGTAGATCTTTTCCATCAATATTGAGTCTTTCTAGTTGGTTGATCAATTCTTCATGTCTTACCCGATCGAAAGCCTGGTATAATCAACAAAGCATAAATATAAATCCTTATTCATCTCGACTGACCTCTCCATGACAGTTCTTGGGATGTATATGGCATTAATAGCTCTTTTCCTTTCCACAATTCACACTGTTCATCGCTATTTCTCTTTTGATTCTATTCCTTGTCCTAATCATGATTATTCTTAATAGGATTTTTGTTACATGACTCATCAAGCTGATTGTGCGATGGAGTTCGCATTCTATAGCCCACGTCTTCCTTGGAAGTGCAATGAAAATTGATTTTGACATATCTTTGGGGATTTTTCCAGTGTCGTAAATTTCATTTAGGACTGTTATTTTTTCAATACCAAATTGCTCCAGCGCTTTAATCATCTCTGTAGTAATGTTGTCTGGTCCTGGGGCTTTTCCTGGTTTCATCTTTTTCAGTGCTGCTCTAACTTCATCTTTTACTATGGGTGGTCCTTCAAGTTCTTTTCTATAATGTGTTCTTCGTTTCTGTCATCCTCAAAAAGGTCTTTAATGTGTCTCTCCCATTCTGTGTAATATTTTGTCTTTTTCCTGATAAGCGTGCATCTTTCGATTTTATGCAACCAGTTGATGTGCATGTATTTTTCCTATGGACAATTTCTTCAATTCGTCTGTACATACCCTGAGGATCCGTTTTGAGTCGGTCTTCTATATTTTTGCATTTTCTTTATAGCCAAGCTTCCTTAACTTCATTGCACCTATTCCTGATTTCTTTGTTTATCTTCCTGCATATCTCCTCGTTTCTCTTTGCGTTCCTCCGTTCCTCCATCAAGCCTAAAATCTCTTTTGTCATCCAGTTCTTTTTTGCTTTTCTATCTATTTCAGGGATTTCTTCACAAGCTTCATTTATCGAATTTCTCAGCTTTGTCCATTGTTCCTCACTGTCACCAACGTCTTCCAGAGCACTGATTTTTTTTTAACATGTACATTAAATTTTTTACGTATCACTACATGTCTTTAAGAGTCCAAGATTTAGTTTGATGTTGCTTTTGGTCTGTTTCCTTTTCCTTAATTTCAGCCTATAGGCGTGTATAGGAATGCATCATGTTAAAGATCCTATAAGCTATGTGAGTGTTTTTACATGTAACTTATGGAAACACAAATGTATCTGGCATGACCAGTCCTACAAGTAGAGTCTGAAGGTTGTTCAAGAGGCATTCATCACACTCGGACAATTCCATATGAGCACCTCCCAAATCTGCCAAGAATTATCTGCAGACTAACTACCCAAAACCCTGTGCAACTACCAAATCTAGAAATAGGAAGGTGAACAGGATTTTATGTATTTTTATTTATTTATACAGTATTTATGCGACGCCAAATCTTGACAATTCAAATCAAAGCGCACTCACGCACCAGGCATACACATATAATCGGCAAAACCTGCCTTACAATATTCAATATTTAAAAAAATCAATTACGTCCAGGATTATCAGAGCATTAAGAAGGGCGTGGTGGTGATGAGGGCAGCGCAAAGCCAGTTTGGGATGTTGCAATATGGTTTCGAACTCCAGACATTTGATCACGAGTCCATGGTTTTGTTGGACCAGCCAACCCACGAAGGAAATACAATGTTTGAAGACAATGGCCAAGTACAAAAAGAAAAGGGTCATGCACGTAAAACCTGATTCAATATACGAATGTGCATGAGGGCGACAGCCCACAAAGGACAAAAGAAGAAAAGCAGCCATATCAATTTCCACACCACAACACACAGCACATCCATAGAGGACAAGAAAGATAACTCTGGAGGTTTGATATCAATTTCCCCCCTTCGTGCCAACGAAGAGAAGATGAGCGTCGGGACAAGAGGATGAGAGGAGAAGTGAGTTGAGGGAGGGATGGTAGGGGGTGGATAGAGGGGGAGGGACAGGGATGGATCGTAGAGGAGGGGTGGGGACGAGAGCAACAGACACCAAAAAGATCAGAAAAATGGACGCTGAGGGGAAAAGACAAGAGAGGAATGTCTGATATCAGTTTTCCCCCTTTTCTGCCCATGAGACGAAACTGAGAGGAAGGAGAAAGGAATGGGAGGGGGATAGGGCACAGAAGGATTCGAAGGGAGACGCATAAAGAGTCTGGAATTTGTTCAAGAGGGATTCGTTGGACTCAGGCAACTCCATATGCTCTCTAGCCAAATCTACGAATATGCATTTAGTAAAACTCTTTGAGGTTTGACATTGATTTCTCCCTTCGTGTCCGGACGATGAAAGTAGGGGAAGGGTGGAAAGACAAGCAGAAAGTTCGATCGATAAACTATAAGAGTTTGGACGTTAAAGCCTGTTTAAGGGGAACATAGTACAGTAAGACAATTCCATACGCGCTCCACCGGAATATGCCAGCAACTGTCTGGTAAACCCTGAGGTTTGATGTCAAGATCTTCTTCTTGCCCACAAGCTGAAAGTGGTGGTGTGGGTAATGAGTGAGGGATGGGGCAAGAAAATTGGAAGAAAGAAAGATGAAGACTTTAGAGTTCGTTCAAAAATGAATGATTGCATTAAAGCAATCCCATAAATGTGCCATCCAAATCTGCCAGCAATTACCTGGTAAAACGTCTTTGGTTTGGTCTCAATTTCCTCTTTTGAGTCCACGACGTCAAAGTGTGTGTAAGTGTGTTTGGTGGGAGGGGAGGGAAAAATAAGGGCTGGGATGTTGCACAGGAACATTCAAGAGAAAAAAGTGTAGTGAGTTTTGGTGGTTGGAGTGTTCTGTAAGAGCTTCATGGCACAAAGAGAATCCCGTATGTGCAGCATGCAAATCTGCCATCACCTCCATGGTAAATCCTCTGAAGTTTGACATTAGCCTTTTGACTCCCGCACCCTATCCACCAACTTCCAAATAAAAAAAACCTTTGCAGGAAGCTGGTGGATAGGCTGAGGGAGTCAAAGGGTTAATTCTTTGCTTTGCTAGCATGGCTGACAACGAAGAATGCTAGTGGAAAGGTGCAGAAGTCAAAGGGTTAATTTCCAGTTTCGTACATGAAACTGTGTTTATATGAGTGAGGGTAGGGGATATAGCATGGGACATTTCCAGAGAAGACGAACAAAGATTTTAGGAGTTGTAATTTGTTCAAGAGAAATTCGGCAAGCTCGGACAATTCTATATGCGAGTCATCCAAATGTGACAACAACTATGTGATAAACTCTTGGAGGTTTTGCATCAATTTCACACTCAGTGCCCACGAGCTAAAAGTGATAAGTGAGGGACGAGTGGTAATCGAACAAAACAATGTGGAGGGAAATGGAACAAGAGCGAGGGGGGGCAGGGGGTATCGACTGGGTGGTGGAGATTAGGGCTGAGGCCTAGCCCCGATATGGATGCGCTCTATAAGAAATACGAACCGGAGCAGAGGCTACATGGAAGGTTCAGGTTCAAATTCCATTTTCTCACATCGATGTTTCCGCGTTATGAATGAGTTTCATACGCACTGGCGCCACTTGTGTCCTGTGAGGAAGAAGATCCAGAATGACCATGGCACAAGACTTAAGCCTGGATATAAACCCATGAGCTGGCCAGGTACTGAGATTATACCTAGCCTGTGGGTTTGTGTTTTGTGTTTTATACATCGACTGGATAATAAACCCAGCTAACCCGCGTGTCATGCAATTATTCCACCAATGCAAACGTGAGACACAAAGATAGGGAAAGAAAGAGAAAAGGAGAGACAGACAGACAGACAGACAGACAGACAAACAGACAGACACACAGACAGACAGATACACAGACACACAGACACACAGACACACAGACACACAGACAGAGAGAGAGAGAAACAGAGAGAGAAAGAGACAGACAGGCAGACAGACAAAATAAGAGAGAAAAACAGAGAGAGAGAGAGGGGGGAGAGAGAGAGAAAGAGACAGACAGACAGACAGACAGAGAGAATGAGAGAGAGACACACACACACACAGAATGAGACACAGAGAGAGAGAGAGAATGAGAGAGAAGAATGAGAGAGTGAGAGAGACACAGAGAAAGAAGGGGAGAGAAAGAGAGACAGAGAGACAGAGAGAGACACAGAGAAAGAAGGAGAGAGAAAGAGAGACAGAGAGACAGAGAGAGACACAGAGAAAGAAGGAGAAGAGAAAGAGAGACAGAGAGACAGAGAGAGACACAGAGAAAGAAGGAGAGAGAAAGAGAGACAGAGAGAGACACAGAGAAAGAAGGAGAGAGAAAGAGAGACAGAGAGACAGAGAGAGACACAGAGAAAGAAGGAGAGAGAAAGAGAGACAGAGAGACAGAGAGAGACACAGAGAAAGAAGGAGAGAGAAAGAGAGACAGAGAGAGACACAGAGAAAGAAGGAGAGAGAAAGAGAGACAGAGAGACAGAGAGAGACACAGAGAAAGAAGGAGAGAGAAAGAGAGACAGAGAGAGACACAGAGAAAGAAGGAGAGAGAAAGAGAGACAGAGAGAGACACAGAGAAAGAAGGAGAGAGAAAGAGAGACAGAGAGACAGAGAGAGACACAGAGAAAGAAGGAGAGAGAAAGAGAGACAGAGAGAGACACAGAGAAAGAAGGAGAGAGAAAGAGAGACAGAGAGACAGAGAGAGACACAGAGAAAGAAGGAGAGAGAAAGAGAGACAAAGAGACAAAGAGAGACACACACAGAGAGAGAATGAGACAGAGACAGAGAGAGAGAATGAGAGAGAAAGAGAGACAGACAGACAGACAGACAGAGACATACAGAAAGAGACAGACAGAGAGAGGTGAAAAAGTTGGTCGGAGAGAAATGGGATAAGATCATTGACTAAAAAAAGAAAATCAGAGTAAGTTGATCGTGCTCGTAACAGAGTTAATTAAGTCTAAGGGCCACAAAATCCAGACAAAGAGAAAAAAAAAAAAAATGAAGAAGGAAACAAAATAAGTTTAATCAGACACTAACAAAAAAAAGAGCCAGACAGACAGATGGACAGACAGAGAGATGAAGAGACAGACGAGAAGAGTTTTGAAAGAAAAGCAAAGAAAGCAAGTTGGTCAAGTTGTATTGGTTAGAGAATCCATAGAGCTTAATGCATTTTGGAAGTTCAGCTGTTCCTTATTGAAAGAAAAAGAGAGAGATTGTTAAAGAAATTAATAAACTAATAAATGACATTACATCAAAATACTCTGCTGAACATCACTACACTTAACAATGTTTCTCTAATGAAAATAGTCCTCAGTGTTCCAGATATGTTATTCGTGTTTATTGTTATTGTCATTTTTATTATTACCATTATTATTATTATTATCATTATCATCATCATCATCATCATCACCATCATCATCATCATCATCATTATTGTTGTTGTTGTTATTGTTGCTATTATTATCATTATTATTACTATTATTATTATTATTGATAAAAAAAACTATAGATTATTTGACAATGAGAAAAAGAGAAAGCAACCAGAGAGAAAAAAAAACAGGTGAAATGGGGAAATCGAACGATTACAGAAAAACGAAAATATAGCTGAGGAAGATGTCAAATTATTGAAAGAAAACTTAACAACAACAATAACAACAACAATTTAGAGAAAGAAAACTACAAGCAGTTTTAAGATCGAGAGCAAAACATGTTGTCAAAGGAGAAAAAACACCAATTTCTTTCTGTAAGCTAGAAAAAAGACACCTTATCAATAAAAGCAAGACCAAACTAACTAATCGAATTGGAACTCTACGTAATGAATCTGGCAAAAGAATCAGACGACAAACACATTCTGGGCCCTACACTGTGTACAAAAGAACTTAAGAATCATATGCAAAATTATCCAAAATTATCAGAAGATGAGAAAAACTCTTTAGAAGGTAAACAAAAATTTGGAAGAAACAGGAGCAATCTGGTTAGGACGTAAAAAGGGTTCACAAAAATAGTTATATTCAACATGTAAATATGAACTGGAATCCACAGACGTTTTAGAATACTGGATGTATGGTTAAAGGTGTGAAGAAATAAACTGTGCTTTAACGTTATCAGTAGTGACGGAATTGTTTGAAATTTGGATGAAAATATACATAACCTCTCTAGAAAGAGTTGCAGTTTTAAAATTAATTTATACTTTTATACAAATTGATTAAAGTCTGGATTTTGCTCCAAGATCCCCCTGAGGGGTTCTTGAGTAATCTTCAGAAAATGTGCCTTTCTTTTGTTTGGAATGGTAAGAATAATACAACAACCAGTAGGAAGACAACCATTAAAAGAACAGAAGGAAGAACAGAACAAAGGACTAATCATATCAGACAGTGATAAGTACGCTGAAGCGTAAAAATTGTCTTGTCTCAGAAAATTTTGAGTTTAGATTTTTAGATTTTTAAGTTTTCACTGCCATAATTGGAAACAAATCTTTCTAGTGAAGATTCCCCTTTCCTCATCCCCTCATCCCTCTCTCTTCCTGCCCCAACCCCTCCCCCTAAGTCAGCTTATAGTCTGTATCCTTGTGTTGTGTTTATCACTATGAATGAAGGTTTGAAAGAACGACAAGAGTATGCTCTTTGTTTTGATTTATATATCAAGCAAAGAACATAGGAATTATCTCCCATGTTGTAGAACCTCTCAAATCTAACACAGTTTCCGCTACCTATTCAGCTAGCATAGAAGCAGCTACAAAGCACAAAAACCGTAAGCTCAGAACATTCCTCAGAAAAGGAGCGCCCAAGCCTACCTTTATACTCTGCAACTACCCTACACACAATTATGAGAGAGGAGAGAAATACATACAATATACTGGTCTTATGTTCAAGATTGACATAGTCTTTTACTCTTGAACTGACCAAGCACACACACATAGACAAGACAGAACATATACAGGGTTGCTTCCAAGGCATATAGGTAATATCAAAGGAAATAAGAGAGAAGCAGGGAGAATTTTTAATATTAACCAAAGAACATAACTCTTGAGAGTCACGTAGGAATTATATCCCATGTTGTAGAACTTCTCAAATCTAACACAGTTTGCGCTACCTATTCAACTAGCATAGAAGCAGCTACAAAGCACAAAAGCCGTAAGCTCAGAACACTCCTCAGAAAAGGAATGCCCAAGCATGATAGTTAAAGCTTTACAAGTGTTAAAGAACGCTAGAATGAAGATAAAGGAATAAAAAAAGAGAGACGGAGGGAGGGACAGAGGCAGACATCGAGTGTTTTCTCTTGAGTAGCCGCAAACAAATACAGAACAAGAAAAGAAAAATGAAAAAGAAGAAGAGCCGAATAAAGAACAGCAACAACAACATCAAAAGAAAAAATAAGAAATGAGATAAAAAAAAAAGTAAAGAGACAGCCAGAAAGACAGACAGGCAACCACAAAGACAAACATCCAACAGGGAACCAAAACAACAACAACAACAAAACAGTCAGAAAGACAGACACACAGCAACAAACAGAAAAGACAGACAGACAAAATGAAAGACATAGACAAACATAGAGACAGACAGAAAAACAGAGGCAAAGTGCTAAAAAGACAGACATACAGAAGTACTGAAACAGACGGACAGAAAGCCAAACAAAATAATAGACAGAAAGATCAATACAAAAGCAGACACACAGTCAGACTGATGGAAACAGAAAGCTAGAAGGACAGACAGTCAGAAAGAGACAGACAGACAGACAAGCAGAAAGACACACGGAGACAGACAGGCAGAAGGACACAGACAGACACATAGAAAAATTGCAAAAAGACAGAGAAAAACACTGTTGACAGACAGACAATGGAAACGGATAGAGACAGACAAATACAGGGGAAAAGAAAGGACAAAGAGTCAGACATACATAAAGACAGACATTTAAGAAAGACAGACTTGCCAGGAAAAAAAAAAGCAAGAAAGAAAAACTAACAGGTTTACATGATAACACTATCAATAACGAACAACAAACAACAACAAACAACATTGTTTCAGACTTACTTGTGATTCTGTAAAGTAAGAGGCTTGTCACACCTGTAAGCACAGAACATTAACAATGATAGTAATTGTGATAACAACAATAAATTGATAATGATAACAACAGTACTGATAATAGTAAAATAATAATAACACTAAAAAGGAATCAGAACGCGTATTTAATTCAACTAAACAAGACCTGTTCGCTTGAACGCGGGCGGTCGCACTTGTTTTGGAATTCAATAAGAACAATACTACTATAAGCTATTACTATTGCTACTACTATCATTGATGATAATAATGATAATAGTACTACTACTACTACTACTTCTACTACTAGTACTACTGGTGCTACTACTACCACTACTACTACTACTGATAATAATAACATTAATATTGAGAAGATAAAAACATAATGATATAACAACAACAATGATGAATAACGATGCTACTGTTGCTGCTGCTAGCTGCTGCTGACGACGATGATGATGATGATAACAAAACAATAATAATGAGAAAAGAAGAACAAGAAGAAGAAGAAGAAGAAGAAGAAAAGAAAAAGAAAAATAAGAAGAAGGAGAAGAAGAAGACAAAGATAAAGAAGAAGAACAGGAAGAAGAAGAAGAGAAGAAGAAGAAGAAGAAGAAGAAGAAGAAGAAGAAGAAGAAGAAGAAGAAGAAGAAGAAGAAGAAGAAGAAGAAGAAAAGAAGAAGAAGAAGAAGAAGAAGAAGAAGAAGAAGAAGAAGAAGAAGAAGAGAAGAAAAGAAGAAGAAGAAGAAGAAGAAGAAGAAGAAGAAGAAGAAGAAGAAGAAGAAGAAAAAGAAAAAAGAAGAAGAAGAAGAAACGAAAAAGAAAAAGAAGAAGAAGAAGACAAAGATAAAGAAGAAGAACAGGAAGAAGAAGAAGACGAAGAAGAAGAAGAAGAAAAAGAAGAACAAGAACAAGAAGAACCAGAAGAACAGAACAAGAACAAAAACGAGAACAAGAAGAAGAACAAGAAGAAAAAGAAAAGAAGAAGAAGAAGAAAAAGAAGAAGAAGACAAAGAAAAAGAAGAAGAACAGAAAGAAGAAGAAGAAAAAGAAGAAGAAGAAGAAAAAGAAGAAAAAGAAGAAAAGAAGAAGAAAAGAAGAAGAAGAAACAAGGAGAAGAAGAAAAAGAACAACAACAACAACAACAACAAACAAGAACCAGAAAAACGAAAAGAACGAGAACAAGAACAACAAGAACAAGAACCGGCACAGAGGATACAGATGATGGAGACGAACGTTCTCTGGCCCAGCGCAATGAGGGCGATGCTCGTCTTCTCTCCTGCCTGGCAGTACAGGGTTACAAATGACTGTTCAGAGGCAGAGAACATTCCTTCAGCATGTACTTTGGGATCAGAGAACACGAAGACACCGTCTTCGACAATTCCTGACACCAAAAACCTGACCTGAGCAGCAACGGCTGAAGTTTCCGTTAACCAACAATTACTCCCTTCCTTAGAGCTAAGTCTGATGATATGTCTGGTGAGGTGGTGACAGAGAATTCTGCTTGTTATGAACTTTCTTTCTGTCTTTCTTTCTTTTTTACTTACTTTCTTTCTTTCTTTCTTTCTTTCTTTCTGTCCTTTTTACTTTCTTTCTTTCTTTCTTTCTTCCCCCTCTCTCTCTCTCTTTCCCTCTCTTTGTGTTTTTTCTATTTGTCTGTCTGTTTGTTTCTCTGTCAGTCTGTCTCTCTCTCTTTCTCTCTCTCTTTTCGTCTGTCTGTTTGTCTGTATGTCTGTTTGTTTCTCTGTCAGTCTGTCTGTCTCTCTTTCTCTCTCTCTCTTTTTGTCTGTCTGTTTGTCTGTATGTCTGTTTGTTTCTCTGTCAGTCTGTCTATCTCTCTTTCTCTCTCTCTTTTCGTCTGTCTGTTTGTCTGTATGTCTTTGTTTCTCTGTCATGTCTGTCTGTCTCTCTTTCTTTCTCTCTCTTTTTGTCTGTCTGTTTGTCTGTCTGTCTGTCTGTCTCTCTCTCTCTCTCTCATATTTTCTTGTTTTTTTAAGATGGGCTGTTGGGTTCTTTTGATATAGCCATGGACTCAAGCAAGGTCTGAAATCTCGAGTTCAGTCACACACGCGTACCGACAACATTAAAACTTGGCTTGTTAGTCACCCATCTTAATTGTCCATCTATTCAGGAAGACTTGGCTTGCACACAAGAGTTTTTGGCAGGCTTAGATCGTTCACCAGATGACTGTGGATAGTTTTGGGAGGAGCGCATGTGGACGTGTTCGAGTGCAATGAATCCTTCTTGAACAAAACTTCAGACCCCGAAAGTACTAGATTCCAGACTTTGCGCTTTTTCCCCCTGCTGTCTTTCTGTTTCCTTTCAGGAAGTTCTGTCGCCATCATTAAACAAAATACCCCCCCCCCCCTCCACCGCTGTCTGAGAAGATGCAGACACAGAGAGACAGCACATCAGTTTGTATTTTAATTGACGTCAAATGCAGTCAAGGAAAATAATGAGACAGAAGGAGACAGAGAGAGAGAAGAGGGAGAGAGACAGACAGATAGACAGACAGAGAGAGCCAGAGAGACACAGAGAGAGACGGAGAGAGAGTCACAGACAGACAGAGAAAGAACAGAGACAAAGGCACAGAGAGACAGAAAGACAGAGACAGACAGAGACAGACAGACAGACAACAGAGAGAGCCGACTGTCTCCCTACTCTCCTCCCATTCATCACTGACATCATCAACACTTCTCTTCAAACTGGAACTGTCCCAGATTCTTTCAAGTCTGCTATTGTTCACCCTCTCCTCAAGAAACACAATTTTGATCCAAATGAACTGAAAAATTACCGGCCTATCTCTAATCTCTCTTTCTTGTCAAAACTCCTTGAAAAAGTCGTCCTCAACCAGCTGAACTCTCACCTGTCTGCCAACAATCTCCTCAATCCTTTCCAGTCAGCCTACCGCCAGTGCCATAGCACTGAAACTGCCCTACTACACATTCTCAACAATCTCCTCCTTGCAACTGATACTGGCAAAGTCTCTCTCCTCACACTCCTTGATCTGTCTGCAGCCTTTGAAACCATTGATCATGGTATTCTCCTTTCTAGACTTCATCATACTTTTGGCATCTCTGACATTGCTCTGTCTTGGTTCACTTCATACCTATCAAACAGAAAACAAACCGTTCTCATCAATGGCACTTACTCTCAACCTGCATACCTGACTGGTGGTGTTCCACAAGGATCTGTCCTTGGCCCTGTTCTTTTCACTCTTTACACCTCCCCCCTGTCCACCATCACCAACTCCCATTCTATAAAACACCACTTCTATGCTGATGACACCCAACTTCAAGACAGTGACTCACCTGATAATATACAGCGCCTGTTGACTCGCACCACTGAGTGTTACTCGGACATTAAGAACTGGATGACACACAATAGACTTCAGCTTAATGACGACAAAACAGAAGCTATCCTCATTGGCACCCGTCAGAAACT
>JAPXFY010000015.1:79757086-79759586 GCA_030674185.1 Monoplex corrugatus
ACGTATAACAAATATTTCACGATATTTTTGTGTTTGGAGCTTGTTTAAGAGGGCTCGTTGCATTCGGACAACTCCATATACGCACCACCCAAACATCTGCCAGCAATTATCTGGCACACTCCTTGAGCATGTGCAAAACACTATGCCCTGACAAAAACTTGCAACAGAGAGGGGCAGGGGATAGATAGATGGACCTTTGAAACACTGGGCTGACACTGCCAAAAATGGAAACATTCAGATGGACAGTGAACAGACCACCCTTTGATATGACAGGGTAGGATTGAACTCGAGGTATCAAACCATGGGTCGACAGCTCTGCCAAGAGAACCACCCAGCCCACATAAAGCAAAGAGGTGGCGTAAACTGTTAACCCCCTTACAGACTAAGGAAAGGGTTGCTTGAACTCTTTAACCCTTTTGATTCCCACACCGTCTGTCAAGCGCAAAACGCTAACCCTTTGATCCTCTCACCTTATCAACCAGCTTCCTGCAGGAAGCTGGTGAGGGAATCAAAGGGTTAAGCTTTTGCTTTACTAACACGATTGATAATGCAGGATGCTGTTGGACAGGGTGCAGGAGTCAAAGAGTTTAAACGTTCACCAGGTTTACTGTGCTCGACCTCCCGTGTCAGGAAGCGAGAGTCAACCTCCAAACAAATTGATTTACGAGATAAGAGAGATGGACACAAACACCAAGACACAAAAAAAGGACATCACACAAAATTCAGCAGACGACACAAGAAAATGGAGGTTAAAAGACCTGTCCACTAGACAACAGTCATCACGTGCCAGGCCCCCATTTTAAGGGCACCCAGTCAGAGGCTGGCCAGTAAGGACTTCAGACCAGGGGCCCAGACAGACAGGCAGGAAAAACAAAACCACAAGAAGATGGAAATCACAATTAAGCGGGCAGGTGAACTGTTGTGTGACCCTCTCTCTGAATGGGTCTGCTTTATGTGGGTTTGTCAGATAGAGTGTGTTAGAGAAAGGGGGGGGGGGGGGGGGGGCGAGGGGGAGGAGAATGAGAGAGACAGACAGAGATAGGAAGACAAACAGACAAACAGAGAGGCAGGCAAGCAGACAGGCAGTCAGACAGAGACACAGAGAGAGAGAGAGAGACAGAGACAGACAGACAGACAGACAGACAGATCAAAGACAGAGACAGAGAAAGGGGGAGATATGGTGAACAGAGAGATAAAGAGCAGACACAGAGAGAAGTAGATAGAAAAAATGATATATTAATCTATGGCCCTCTCTTTGAAGTCTGTTAAGGTAGCACACACACACACACACACACACACACACACACACAGACACACACACACACACACACACATACACATACACACACACACACACACACACACACACACACACACACAACAACAACAACACACAAGAGGGAGGGAGGTAGGAGGAGACAGACAGACAGGACAAAGAGACAGAATGAATCAGAGAGAGAGATGAGATAGAGACAGACAGACAGATGGACAGAGACAGACAGAGAGAAAGAGACAGGCAGACAAACAGACAGACAAAGACAGGACACAGATTCAGAGAAGAGAAAGAGTGAGAGGGAGAGAGAGAGAGAGAGAGAGAGAGAGAGGAAAGAGAAAGCGAAAGAGAGAGAGTGAAAGAACAGAGACAGAGACAGAGCAGACAGAAACACGTCATTACAAAACAACAAAAAACAAAAAGAAAATCTCCACTCAGCAAAAGTCTATGATAGACAGACATGCAAACAACACACTGATTTTTTTTCTTCTTCTTCAATCATTCAAACTGACATCAAACACACAGGGTGGGGGAGGGGCATGAGGTGGAGGGAAACAGTTCCAGGAGAGCAGAGAGGAATGACGACACCAGAAAACGGAGGTTAAAAGACCTGTCCAGTAGACAACAGTGGCTACGTGCCGGCCTCCCGTTTTAGGATGCCCAGTCCTTGGCGGGCCTGTAAGGTGTCCTCACACCACCATCCCAGATAGACAGACAGACAAACAGACACACAGACAGACATACAGACAGACAGGCAGGCAGAAAGACAGACAGACAGACAGGCAGGCAACAACAACAAAAACAGCAGCTGGAGATCAAAGGGGAGGTAAATTGTAGTGTGACCCTTTGTCTGAATGATGATGCTTTATGTGAGTCTTTCAGGCTAGCTTAAAGAGAGAGAGAGAGAGAGAGACAGAGACAGAGAGAGGAAGAGAGAAAGAGAGACAGAGACAAAGGGACAGAGAGAGACAGACAAAGAGAGACAGACAGACAGATAGAGACAGAGAATATGAGTGAGAGAGAGAGAGGAGAGAGAGAAGACAAACATATAGACAAAGAGAAAGAGACAGAGAGACTGAGAGAGGAGAAAGACAGATGGACAGAAAGAGAGAGACATAGAGAGAAAGTGAGAGAGACAGACAGACAGAAAAAGAGACAGAGAGGGAGAGAGAGAAACAGAAAGATAGAGTGAGAGAGAGAAAGAGAGAGACAGACACAGAGAAAGAC
>JAPXFY010000015.1:79764586-79769586 GCA_030674185.1 Monoplex corrugatus
AGAGAGAGGAATGGAAAGGAAGACAGAGACAGACAAAAACACAAAATTACAAAAAAGAAAAAACCTCCACTTAGCAAAAGTCTATGACAGGCAGACATGCTGACAAAACACTGATATTATTTTTCTTCAATCATTAAAACTGACATCAAACACACAGGGTGGGAGTAGGGGGATGAGATGGAGGGAAATAGTTACAGGAGAGTAGAGAGGAATGTCGACACCAGAAAACGGAGGTTAAAAGACCTGTCCAGTAAACAACAGTGGCTACGTGCCGGCCTCCCGTTTTAGGGTGCCCAGTCCTTGGCGGGCCTGTAAGGTCCTCACACCACCATCCCAGACAGACAGACAGACAGACAGACAGAAGGCAAAAAAACAGCAGCTGGAGATCAAAGGGGAGGTAAATTGTTATGTGACCCTTTCTCTGAATGATGATGCTTTATGTGAGTCTGTCAGGCTAGCTTAAAGAGGAGAGAGAGAGAGAATAGAAAGAGAGAGAGAGGAGAGAAAGAGAGAGAGTGTGACAGAGAGAAGAGAACAGACAGACAGACAGACAGACAAACAGACAGAGAAAAAAGAAGAGGGGAGAGAGAGAGAGATAGACAAACAGACAGACAGACAGACAGATAGAGAGAGTCAAAGAGATAGACAAAAGAAAAGAGAGACAGACAGGAGAGAAAGAAAAGAAGACAACTGGAAAGAAATAGATAGAGACATACAGACAGACAACTGACAGAGACAGATAGAGAGACAGAGAGAGAGAAAGGACAGAGACAGAGACAGACAGACAGACAGAGACAGAAACAGAGACAGAGACAGAGACAGACAGACAGAGACAAAGACAGAGACAGAGACAGACAGACAGACAGAGACAGATAGACAGAGAGAGAGGAATGGCAGGGAAGACAAAGCAGACAAAAACACAAAATTACAAAAAGAAATGAAAACCTCCACTTAGCAAAAGTCTAATACATGCAGACATGCAGATAGCACACTGATTTTTTTCTTCTTCTTCAATCATTCAAACTGACATGAAACACACAAGGTGAGGTAGGGGGATGAGGTGGAGGGAAACAGTTCCAGGAGAGTAGAGAGGAATGACGACACCAGAAAACGGAAGTTAAAAGACCTGTCCAGTAGACAACAGTGGCTACGTGCCGGCCTCCCGTTTTAGGCTGCCCAGTCCTTGGTGGGCCTGTAAGGTCCTCACACAACCATCCCAGACAGACAGGCAGACAGGCAGGCAGACACACAGACAGACAGACAGACAGGCAGAAAAACAGCAGCTGAAGATCAAAGGGGAGGTAAATTGTTGTGTGACCCTTTGTCTGAATGATGATGCTTTATGTGAGTCTGTCAGGCTAACTTAAAGAGAGAGAGAGGGGGGGGGGGAAAGAGACAGAGAGACACAGAGAGAGAGAGAGGGAGAAATGAGAAAGAGAGAGAGAAAGAGAGAAATAGGGAAAAAGAGAGATAAGGAGCAGATAGAAAGAAACAAGTAAATAGAAAAAAACGTGATATGTTAATCTATGACTCTCTCTTTGAAGTCTGTTAAGCTAACACACACACACACACACACACACAGAGAGAGAGAGAGAGAGAGAGAGAGAGAGCGAGAAAGAGAGAAAGAGAGAAAGAGAGAGAAAGGAGAGAAATAGGAGACAGAAAAACAGACAAAGAGATAAGGAGCAGACACAATGAAAGAGAGCAGTACATAAAAAGTAATATAGTAACATATGGTCCTCTCTTTGAAGTCTGTTAGGTTAGCACACACACACACACACACACACACACACACACACACACACACACACACACACACACACACACACACACACACACACACACACACACACACACATACACACACACATGTGCACGCGCACTTACACACATACGCACTCACACACGCACACACATTCACAGAGAGACAGAGACAGACAGACAGACAGACAGACAAAGACAGAGACATAGAGTCAGAGAAAAAGAGAAAGGGAGACAGAGAGAAACAGAGAGAGAGACAAAGACAAAGACAGAGACAGAGTGAGATAGAGAGACAGAGATAGAGAGACAGAGAGACAGAGAAGAATGGAAGGGGGGTTGGGGTGGAGGAAACAGTTCCAGGAGAGTAGAGAGGAATGACGACACCAGAAAACGGAGGTTAAAAGACCTGTCCAGTAGACAACAGTGGCTACGTGCTGGCCTCTAGTTTCAGGGCACCCAGTCCTTGGTGGGCCTGTAAGGTCCTACACCACCATCCCAGACAGACAGGCAGGCAGACAGACAGACAGACAGACAGACAGACAGACAGACAAGCAAAAAAACAGCAACTGGAGATCAAAGGGGAGGTAAATTGTTGTGTGACCCTTTCTCTGAATGATGCTGCTTTGTTTGATTCTGTCAGGCTAGCTTAAAGAGAGAGAGAGAGAAGACACAGAGAGCGAGAGAGAGAGAAACAGAGAGAGAGACAGAGAGAAACAGAGACAGCTAAAGACAGACAGGGAGAGAGAGAGAGAGAGAGTGACTGAGTGAGACACAAAGAGAGAGAGAGAAAGAGAAAGAGAGAGAGAGAAACAGAGAGACAGACAGAGAGACAGAGACAGACAGAGAGAGAGACAGAGAGAGACAGAGACAGAGAAATAGAGAGATAGACAGAGACAGAGAGAGACAGAGGGAGAGAGAAAGAGTGAGAGTGAGGGAGAGAGAGAAGCAGAGACGCAGACAGAGAAGACAGACAGATAGATAGGCAGGCATACAGAGGAAAAATAGAGACAGACAGACAGACTCCAGAATACAGAATTTTAACAACAACAACGACAACAACGATAAGCCATTGCCTTCATTAAAGGAGTAAGCAGTTATTGCAAGGATACATTGCAAGCATAACATAAAGAAAGTACAATCACATAAATTTATTCTTTTAATATTTGGACAGTATACAACTTGGGATAAACACAACACATTGTGTATCCAGCAACGAAGCTTAGTAGTTTCAATTTCTATTCCAGTTTGTCAATATACCTTTGCGCTCTGAATAAACCCCATACACATTGACGTAACAAAAAATAATCATAGCACAAGCAATTACAGTGGTGCCCCCCCAAGTCGAATCTAATTGGTTCCTTGGGCCATTCGACTTGAGAATATTCTAGTTGGGAGGCAATTTTTCCCATTAAAATTAAAGTAAAAAGCACTAATTCGTTCCAGGTCCCAAAATCCCCATATCTATTTTACATTTTTATGGGTTTCTGTTGTGCCCTGTGGCCAGATAACTGCAATATAAGCACAATGGCAAGCAGAAATAGACTTAGATAGACTTAAATAAAGCAGAAATAGACTTAAATAGACTTAAATAAAACAAAAATAGACTTAAATACTAATACTTTGCACTTTCTTGGGAGCCATAATGAGGGCTAATTTGAAGAAGAAATGCAAAAGATGCCAGCAACAACAGAGGATGATGTGAACGGCACGGGGGAGTGAGCAGGACTGGGCGGGCAGCACGGGCCTCAGGTCCTGGCTTTGTTACCAGACGTTCGAGATGGGAGTGAGATTCAACATGGGAGGCGAAGTTTTGCCGAAATTTTCGTTCGACATGGGAAAATTCGACTTGGAATGCATTCGACTTGGGGGGGTATCACTGTAATTAAATTAGCGAGTAAACCTTGTGCACTGTCAATGTTTTGAAGTCCTCCCCAGCGTATGAAGTGTTATATCCATCTTTGTATCAAATCTGTCAGTAAAACAATAAAGTTCTTTGTGGCTGCGTCTTTGCTAGCTGAATGGGTAGCGCAAACTGTGTTGGATTTGTGAAATTCTATATGGAAGATAACTCCGTGACTCTCAAGAGTTATGTCGCTTAGTTAATATTTAGAATTCTCCCCGCTTCCCTCTTATTTTCTTTGGTGTTAAATAAAGTTCTAGTCTCGGTTTCACTTTCTCAAGATATCGTCTTCGCGCTCGGAATAAATGCCACCTATGCACTAATGCCACAAATGCCATGAGATAGAAAAGATTTGGCATGAGTCATGAAGCATCACGCAGCAGGCAAAATCTGTAGGTTCCATTTAGGGTTAGGGTTCTATGTCTATCTTTGAATGCATGAGTCAGTGAAACTTCTTTGGCTGTATTGTGCTGGAATTTCTATTTCCCTGTCTCTATCTGCAATGTTCCATGAAAACAGAAATACCGTAGAAACGGATAAAAACAAATCCTAACCCTCCAGTATAAACTGATTGCATTAAGACCTCACACAAAGCTAAATTATTTCAATGATGTGCCGGATCCACATCTCTTATGTGCCTCATATATATATATATGAATTTCTTCATCTTTGGGAAAAAAGGACGGAAGGAAGAAGGAAAAAGAGAAAGAAGGAAAGAGAGAAAGAGAAAGAAAAGAAAGAAACAAACAAACAAAGAGAGAAAGAAAGAGAGAAAGAAAGAGAGAGAGAAACAAAGAATGAAAACAAAGTTAATCAGACAATATTCTTTTGGCAGTATTTGGATGGTATAAACGATATAAACATGTAAAAACAAAGAGGTGAATTGCTGTGTCATCTGAATGATGTTGATGTATGTAGACATGTCAGGCTAGCTTAGAGACAATGTGAGAGAAAGGGAGAGGAAGAGAAGTGAAAGAGAGAGAGGGGGAGAAGGAGAGAAAGAGGAAGAGAGACAGACAGACAGACAGACAGACAGATAGACAGAGAGACAGACAGACAGACAGACAGAGATGGCGAGACAGATAGAGAGACAGAGGCACAGACTGAGAGACAGAGGTCTAGACAGAGAGACAAAAAGAGAAAGAGAGAAAGAGAGACAGACAGAAAGGGACGGCGAGACAGAGACAGGGAGAGAGACAGAGAGAGACAGAGAAAGAGAGAGAGACAAAGAGAGAGCGAGACAGAGACACTGAGACAGAGAGAGACAGAGAAACAGAGACAGACAGAGACAGATAGATAGACACATACAGATAGACAAAGAGAGAGAGAGAGAAGAAGA
>JAPXFY010000015.1:79774586-79794586 GCA_030674185.1 Monoplex corrugatus
GTTGTTATGATATAAGTAGAACAGCAACATCAGATGTATATGTTGGCTCGTGTGATAGTATCTATGCTGCTAGAAAATACAGATTCATTTCATTTCCTTCCCTTTCTTCTCGTAAGTTTCCGTTTCTCAAGATGGCGTCTCCGTGCCCTTAATGAACTGAATTATGCACTGACGCCACTGATATCATGTGGTGGAGAAGATACAAAATGAACAGTGTTGTTGTTATTTTGTTTATAGCCCAGCCGTACAGCCATCATCATTATCATCATCATCATCACCATCACCATCATCATCATCATCATCATCATCATCATCAGGTGCCTTGTCGCATGGCGTTATCGATTATGGACTTTCATCTGTCTTTATCTCTCCTTCGTCTAATATCTTCTCCCTGGGTCTACCCGGTGCTCTCTTTCCTTCCAGCTTTCCCGTTGTGACCAGGTGCTCTAATTCCCCTTTACTCATAAAATGGCCTATAAACGTTGCCTGTCTTTTCCTAATCTTTCTTGTGAATGATCTACTTGTGTCTGCCGCTATCAAGACTGTCTCGTTTGTTTTCTTTGATGTCCATGGAACTCTCAACATTCTTCTTAGAAACCACATCTCGGCTGCCTCAATCTTGTTCTGGCTTTGTTTGTTGACCGTCCACGCCTCGCAGCGTAGAGCCATATCAGGGCTATAAACGCTTCAAAACATACGCAACACTTCAACAGGAGGGAAAAAAAGAAAATTAAGTGCACATGTCAATGCATTCGCGCACATAATCTAAGGAGATGCCCCTGGCATTGACCACTCCGTCCAATTCATCACACAGGGAATTAAAAAAGTACTTGAATACAAATTTTAAAATATCTTAGGACACTGAAACATGTATAAAAAACGGGCTTAAATTACCTGAAATTGCTCCGCATATGTCATTTCCCAAGAGCCAAAAATGCACGTAATACATGTACACACTTATCAATCCTAAGAGAAGGTACATAAGACTTTTTACAACCACATGCCAGTGAATGGACCAGCAAGGCAGAAATGATAGGAAGAAATGACAGAAAGCAAAGGTACAAGGCAGAAACAAAGACAGTGGCAGAAAAGAGAAAACTTCTAGCACAGAATGGAGATACTATTTTTACTGAAAGAGCCCCCAGTATCCCCACGGGGGAACGAAAAAACAACAAAAACAAAACAATGCAAAAAACAAAACAAAGAAAAACAAAACCATGCAATGCGCCCTATGAGTTGGAAAGGTCTCGAAGTCCTGTCAATTGTTGGGTTTTGTGTCTATTATCCCTCAACATTTTCCAAAAATCAGTTCTGCACAGATTCTATTAGTTTTGCAAACTTTCCATACTGAAAATTAATTATGGGCTCATAAACATACATACCTGCACTTAATCAATAATGCAATGTTAATTCACCAAAGGAACCGACCCCACCACAACATGTGGAATGATGCAATACACAGCAGTGATGGTTTTCCATCTCATTATAAGAATAAAATAAAATGTTATCCTTTGCAGTCCCGGGTCCCTTCCGCCAGCTGCAAAAACTTAATCCTTTCACTCCCTCACCCTAACTACCAGCTGCCTGCAGGAAGTTGGTGGATAGGTGCAGGAAGCTGATGGATAGGTTGAGGGAGTGAAAGAAATCAATTTTTGCTTTGCTGTCACGGCTGACATTGGGGAAGTTAACGGATAAGGTGAGGGAGTCAAAGATTTAAATGTCCTTCTGCCCACGCTCGTGGCACAAATCTACAAAAAGTTATGATCAAGTATCGAAGAAACGTAACTGTTCTTCTGACATGTAACCTTGGTGGTGGTAATGACCTCCCTTGAGTACTTTCTGCGGGAATCCATTTTCCGTTTTTCACGCCGTTACTGCGACAATATGCCAACGCCCGGCGATTCAACAACAATGTTAGAAGAAATCTGGGACATGCTCGGGCAGCAGAACAGCGCATATGAGAGAGTGGAGAAGACCAGATGTGGTAAGGAACGTTAATCCTTTCATTGTCTCCCCCTAGCCACAGCTTCCTGCTTGAATCATTTCATACCCGTCACTTTATCCGCCAACTTTCGTTAGCTGCCTGCAACTTTTTTTCCCCCCGGAGGGAAAGAGGTAAGGAGGAGTGTGTGTGTGTGATGGAGAGTGTGTGGTTGTTTCATCGTGTGTAATCAATAATTGCATACGCATTTTCATTTTCGCAAACACATTGCCACAGACCAACTTCTGACGAACCATGAAAAATGAAAAGCTCTCTCACAACCTCTCTCTCTCTCTCTCTCTCTCTCTCTCTCTCTCTCTCCTCTCCTCTCTCTCTCTCTCTCTCTCTCTCTCTCTCTCTCTCTCAACACACAACACACACTCTCTCTCTCTCTCTCTCTCATCTCTCTCAAATAAATAGATAAGTAAATAAATAATACACAGATAAATGAATGAATGAATGAATGAATGAAACAAAAATGAAACACACACAAAACTTTTTGCAATAGACGTAAAAGCCCGCTTTTATATTCGAATTGGGAATTTCTTTAGAGTTTGAGCAAAAGAGAAAGAGTTAATCTCGCTCAGACATATCCATTCGCACTTCACTTTATCTGTCAGCATTTATCAGGCATAACCCCATCCACCAGCTTCCAGCCACGGGATGTAATTTTTTTTTCGGAAAGTGACGAACAATTACGTGACCGTTTTTCCACCATATCACGTAAAATAGGAATAGTAACAAAACAGGCTTATTCCAAGCATATCGTTAATACGCTGTTTTCTCCAAGCACATGATGATGATGATGATGATAATGATGATGATGATGATGATGATGATGATTGATGATGATGATGATGATGACGAGTTCTCCAAGCACGTGGCCCTGTTTCCTGAAGGAAGCTGGTCGACAGGGTGAGGGAGTGCAAGGTTAAGGTTTTTACTTTGCTACGTGCTATGGTGATAGTCAGCTGGGCTTCGTTTGAATCCCAGCCCACTGTGCAGAGCCAGAATGGAGAAGAGTGGCAGAATGGTTAAGACGTCCGCCTAGCGCCTGCCAATAACTAAACTCGATGTTCCAGGGTTCGTTCCCCGTACAGGCCTTGATTTTTCTCCTCAATTTGATCGGGAAATCGAACTGAACGTCTAGTCCTTCGGAAGGGACGAAAAACGAGTCGGACCCGTGTGCCTTCTGGCTGCGCACGCTAAAGATCCCACGGCAGTTGAAAATCGTGAAGAACAGGGCATTGTCCAGCTGCCATGGAATAATACATTGGAGAGATAGGTTTCGAGGACCCACCCCTTGCAGACGAATTAGTCTTCTTGCTTTTCTGAAGTCTTTTGGTAAAAAAGTGTGAATATGAATATGAATTTGAAGCGAGGGAGAGGGGATGGGTGCCACTCGCGTGGTGCTGGCCCTGGGAAAAGTTGAGTCTCTGCCACCTCACTCCCCTAGGACACCAGGGTTATGGAACTATCTAGGTAAAACCTCAGGATCTGGCCAGTTCATGGGTTTATGTGCAGGCTTAAGGCTTTTGCCATTATCATTCTGGATCTTCTCCATCACATGGTACCTGTGACGATAGTGCATATGGAATTCATTCCGAGCGTGCAGTCGTCATCTTGAGAAACTGAAACTGAAACCGAAACATGGCTGACGATGCAGAAAGCTGGTGGATGGGAAGATAGAATGCAAGGGTTATTGTTACTGTTATTCTGGTTTAAAACCCAGCCGATTGTGCAGAGCCATATCAGAGCTATAACCGCTTCAAAACATACACAATGTTTCAACAGAAAAACGAATGAAGAAAATGAAGTACACATATCAATCCTTTCTCGCACATAATCTAAGGAGATGCCCCTGGCGTTGACCACTCCATCCAATTTATCGCACAGGGGATTTTAAAAACATACTTGAATACAAGTTTGAACATAACTAAGGACACTAAAACATCTATAAAAAAAAAATAGGCCAAGATTACCTAAAACTTTCTGCATATCTCATTTCCCCAGTGCCAAAAGTGCACATAATACATGTTACCCAATTATCAATCCTAAGAGAAAGTACGTAAGACTTTATCGAACACGCACTTTTGAATGGACCAGGAAGATGATAGGAATAATTGACAGAAAGGAAAGGAGAAAGAAACAAACAAAGAGAGTGACAGAAAAAAGGAAATTTCTAGCACAGAATTTCCTGAAGGTGGTGGTGCTATTTATACTGATGAGCTCCCGGCAACCCCTCGGGGGAAGTGCAAGGGTTAAGGTTTTGCTTCTCTACCATGGCTAACAATTATACAGGAAGCTGTTGGATACAGTAAGGGATGGACAGATAGCTTGCAAACTATCAATGCAGTGCATGCAGCTGTGTTGTGCAAAGTCCATGCTTATTTGCCCGTACGTGCGCCTAAAAGTGTTTTTCACTGTTACGGTGCATGGCCCGTGTTTTTACAGGTTCAGTGTATTGACAGAACGCTAAACATCTTGCTAGTGCTTAGAGGTTATGCGTGGGCTTTATGGCTTCTGCCATGTTATTCTGGATCCTTTTCTATGACATGGTGCATTTTGCATCGTTTGTTTTCTTCTGCTTTATTTCGTGTCTATCTATCTATCTATTTATTTATCAATTATTTATTTATTTATGTATTATTTATTTATTTATTCATTTATCTATTTATTTATTCATTTATTTATTTGTTATTTATTTATTTATTTATTTATTTATTTGTTTATTATTTATTCATTTATTATCCATTTATTTATTTATTTATCTTATTTCTTAACATGTGTGTTTCTGAGTACGTATTTCCATTGAAGAATGCCATGATCATTTTGGATCTTTTTCCCTCACATGAAATTCGCGGCGTTGCTGCAGAATTATGAAATTTATTCATTTATTCCGAGCGTGTAAACACTGTCTTGACAAAACTAACAGTGAAATGTGCACGGAAATAATTGTCCCGAGTGTTGAGGCATTGCCTTTAATTTAAAACAATGAAAACTGACACTGCGCTGGGAACAGTCAGAATATCACCTTGCAGTCTATCAGGACATTAAAGTCACAGCTGTGTTTGCACTGGTTGATAATGGCCAGCATCTGGAAGGAGGGGGGGGGGGGTCGTGAGAGAGGGAGAGAGACAGGGAGGGAGAGAGAGCGAGATAGAGAGACAGACAGACAGATAGGCAGATAGACAGAGAGTGAGAGAGACACACAGCATAGAGACTGAGAGAGAGAGAGAAAGAGTGAGAGAGAGACAGAGAAAGAGACAGAGACAAAGACAGAAAGAGACAGAGAAAGACAAAAAGAGGGAGAGAGACAGAGAGAGACACAGAGAGAGAGGAGGAGGAAGGAGAGAGAGACAGATAGAGGGGAAAGGAGAGAGAGGGGAGGCAGACAGAGACTGAGAGAGAGACAAAGACAGAGAGAGACAGAGAAAGACAAAGAGAGCGAGAGAGACAGAGACACACAGAGAGAGGAGGAAGGACAGAGAGACAGATAGAGGGGAAGGAGAGAGAGAGGGGTGAGAGACAGAGACAGAGAGAGGGGTAGGGAGAGAGAGACAGGGAGACACAGACTGACAGCGAGCGAGTGAACGAGCGAGAAAGACAGACAGACAGACAGAGGGAGAAAGAGGGAGACAGAGAGAGAGAGAGAGAAAGACAGAGAGAGAGAGAAGGAGAGTGAGAGAGACAGAGAGAGTGACAGAGAAAAGAGACAGAGACAGAGACAGAGGCAGAGATATATACAGACAGAGAGAGACAGAGACAGAGAGAGCACCCTAGTTGATCTACATCTACATCTATGTAGGCAAGTACATGACCCCAGTATCGCTGTCAGTGACAGAAATGGGGCACTAGTGTGTCGGCGTGTGAGGCCAAAGTCAAGAGGACTATCCTGTCCCTGCAGTCCACATGACACCCAGTGCCAGCTGCTGGCACTGATACAACAGTGCACACACAGCTTCAATTTCATCGTCCTGATACATGTACACTTGCCTGATGATGTCCTGCTTGTACGTGCGTGTGTGTGTGTGTGTGTGTGTGTGTGTGTGTGTGTGTGTGTGTATGTGAGAGAATAGGGAGGACTCTGTGTGTGTGTGTGTGGTGTGTGTGTGTGTGTGTGTGTGTGTGTGTGTGCGCGCGCGCGCGCAGGCGCGCGTGTGTGTGAAGGAAGGGCTGTTTGTGTGTGTGTGTCTGTGTGTGAGTGTGTTTGTGTGTGTGTCTGTGTGTGTGTCTGTGTGTGTATGTGCCTCTGTGTGTATTTGTGTGTGTATTTGTGTGTGTGTATGTGTGTGTGTATTTGTGTGTGTTTGTGTGTATGTGTGTGTGTGTGTTTGTGTGTGTGTGTGTATGTGCCTTTGTGTGTGTGTGTTTGTGTTTGTGTGTGTGTGTGTTTGTGTTTGTGTGTGTGTGTGTTTGTTCGTTCGTTCTTTAATTTAACGTCTTTTCACTATAAGTGATATTAGACGGGGGAGGGGGGGGAGGGGAAATTATTTTAAAAAAAAAAAAAAAAAAAAAAAAGTGAACAAAATAAAATGTAGAACGATAGTTGGACGGGTTGGATTTGGGCAGAGGGAAGACAGAGGAAAAAGACATTAGCAGGTGGGGGAACAGTAAAATGGAACGAGAACTTAACACTAACAATTAACTTCAATAACGTGAAGGGAAATTGTAACACTAAAATACAAACCGAATAAAGTTAAAGTAATGCATTAACAGGACTGTGAACTAATGATTCTGAAATTCTAACTAACAACGTTTGATCTGATGTAATTTTCTGGAAATGATTTTCAGAATACTTTTCTTGAGTAAACATTTTCGGTAAAAAAGAAACGTAGCATTTTGCAGTAGAATAAACAGTGAAACAGTGTGAACTGTTCGCCGCAAATACACTTGACATTTTTACAATATTTTGTTCTCAATGCGTTTAGCTGAATACGAAAACAAACAGCAACAATCGATCTCAAATGATACATAGAAGAATACTGCAATTTTTTACATACATTTTGAACGGTAAGTTTTATCATTTGTTGTGACACAAACTGTTCATCTGAATGTTCAAGAAATCGAGTCCATGAGGCTGATTCGAGCAAGTTGCAAGCTTCTTTTACGGAGGTATGAACATGTAATTCTATAGCATTATCAGCATTCTGGGCGCCTTGCTTAGCTGCTCTGTCAACTACTTCGTTGCCGTGAAGACCAACATGAGAAGGCACCCAGCATAAACTGATATCTGTACCTTTGACCCTTAAACGATGTATAAGATGATTTGCCTCAGTAATTAAATCAGGTCTTGTGTCGGCATTAAAAGACCGTAAGGCATATAATACAGATTTTGAGTCAACAAAGAGAACTACTTTGAAAGACATGGTTTTAAGATTTACTAGATAATGCAATGCTTGATTAATAGCGACTAATTCCGCTGTAAAGATCGATAAGTTTGACCCAACGAAAAATGACTTTTTTATCTTAAATTTTGGAACATAAAAAGCTGTGTGTGTTTGTGTGTGTGTGTGTGTGTGTGTGTTTGTGTGTGTGTGTGTGTGTTTGTGTGTGTGTTTGTGTGTGTGTGTGTGTGTTTGTGTGTGTGTGTGTTTGTGTGTGTGTGTGTGTGTGTGTGTGTGTGTGTGTGTGTGTGTGTGTAACAGACGGACAGACAGAGACAAACAAACAGAGAGACAGACAGAGACAGACACATAGAGAATGAGAGAGAGAAAGACAAAGAGAGACAGGGAGACAGACAGAGATAGACAGACAGACAGACAGAGAGGCTTGCGTCCGTTTTCGAGTGTGCATGTGTGTGGCCGTATGATGGCATGCGTGCAATTTTCAGATAAAGAATTAGGGATTAGGAAGGGGGGAAAAAACAAAATAAAAAAGAGAGAAAGAGCGACAGAGACACAGAGACAAAGACAGAGACAGAGAGACATATAGAGAGTGAGAGAGAGAGGGGGGAGAGACAGAAAGGTGAGAGAGAGGGAGAGAGAGACAGAGACAGAGAGACACAAAGAGAGACAGAGAGAGTGACAGAGAGGAAAACAGACACAGAGACACACACAGACAGAGGGACAGAGAGAGACAGACAGACAGAGACAGAGAGAGAGTGAGAGAGACACAGAGAGAGTGAGAGAGACAGAGACAGTGAGACACAGAAAGAGACAGACAGACAGAGACAGAGTGAGAGAGACACAGAGAGAGTAAGAGAGAGAGAGATACAGAGACAGAGAGACACAGAAAGAGACAGACAGACAGAGGGATTAAACCTCTGTGAAGATGAAGTCTGCATGACAGCAGAGCTGGTTGATGCCAGAGATCAATGATGGAATAACAGCATGAAACAGTGTTTAGAAATGGTCACAACAATGCTAGCTTTTCTTGTCTCACACTCACAGGGACAGGGGTTTATGGAGTGCTGGTCTCTCTGAACAATGCTAGTTTTCCAGTGGCTTCCTGGATTTGCAGTTGTAACGATTCCTCTGGCTCTGTCCCTGCCTCCCCTCACCCCTCTGTCTATCTATCTGTTTATCTGTCTCTCTATCTGTCAGTCTCTCTCTTTCTTTCTTTCTTTCTCTCTCTCTCTCTCTCTTTCTTTCTCTCCTTTTCTCTCTCTCTCTTTCTTTCTCTCTCTCTCTTTCTTTCTCTCTCTCTCTCTCTCCTCTCTTTCTCCCTCCCTCCCTCCCTCTCTCTGTCTCTGTCTCTCTGTCCCTCTGTCTCTCTCTGTCTCTCTGTCTCTCTATCTCTGTCTCTGTCTGTCTCTCTGTCTCTCTGTCTCTCTGACTCTGTCTCTGTTGTCTCTCTCTCTCTCTCTCTGAAGTTGGTACATTTTGTGCTTGTAATTTTAAGCAAATATTTGTCGATAGTAAGTAGCTTGTTTGTGTGTGTGTGTGTGTGTGTGTGTGTGTGTGTGTGTGTGTGTGTGTGTGTGTGTGTGTGTGGTGTGTGTGTGCATCTGTATGTGCATCTGTGTGTGTGTGCATCTGTGTGTGTGTGCATCTGTGTGTGTGTGTGTGTGTGTGTGTGTGTGTGTGTGTGTGTGTGTATCTGTGTGTGTGTGTGTGCATCTGTGTGTGTATGTGTGAGAGAGATATACTGATATTGATATGCACAAGAGGTGTTGGAGATGCACAGACAGAGAAGGAGAGAGAGAGAGAGAGAGAGGGAGAGAGACAGACAGACGGACAGACTGGCAGGCAGGCAGGCAGGCAGACAGACAGAGACAGTGATAGAGACAAACAAACAAACAAAAAGGATAGAAGAAGAGAGATAGACAGACGCCGAAAGACAGAGATAGGGACACAGAGAGACAGAGAGAGGGAGAGAGAGACAGAGATAGAGACAGAGACAGAGAGAGAAGATGGTGACCGACAACAACTTGAAGGTTACCATGACTCCTGAGGATCAAAAGTCCTTGATGATGATGAAGGCGTGAAAAGTGAGCTGGTTAATCTCTTTGATCAGCAATGGAACAACAGAATAAAACATCGCTTAAAAGCCTCACAACTATCGGAAAATCCCTTGCCTCTGGGGCATTTGCATATGTAGACTGTTGATGTTTCTAATCAGGCGTCATCGGTCATACCACGTTTGCAATGGGCCGATTGTCTTGAAGTTACAAATCCTTCGCTCTTGATCTCAGTTTTTTTTTTTTTTTTTTTTTTTTTTATCTTTTTTTTTTTTGTCATTGCGTTTTGTTTTTTCCTGTTTATCTCTTGTCCTGTCTGTTTGTCCATTGCGTGTAATGTTTTCTGCTGTTTATCTCTCTGTCTGCCTGTTTACTCTCTTTGTCTGTCTGTTTATTCTCTGTTGTCTGTTTATCTCTGTCTGTCTGTTTATCTCTCTGTCTGTCTGTTTATCTCTCTGTCTGTCTGTTTATCTCTCTGTCTGTCTGTTTATCTCTCTGTCTGTCTGTTTATCTTCTGTCTGTCTGTTTTATCTCTGTCGTCTGTTATCTTGTCTGTCTGTTTATCTCTCTGTCTGTCTGTTTATCTCTCTGTCTGTCTGTTTATCTCTCTGTCTGTCTGTTTATCTCTGTCTGTCTGTTTATCTCTGTCTGTCTGTTTATCTCTGTCTGTCTGTTTATCTCTCTGTCTGTCTGTTTATCTCTCTGTCTGTTCTCTGTCTGTCTTTATCTCTCTGTCTGTCTGTTTATCCTCTGTCTGTCTGTTTTCTTCTGTCTGTCTGTTTATCTCTCTGTCTGTCTGTTTATCTCTCTGTCTGTCTGTTTATCTCTGTCTGTCTGTTTATCTCGTCTGTCTGTTTTATTCTCTGTCTGTCTGTTTATCTCTTGTCATGTGTGCTGTTTGTTTCTCTGTCTGTTTCCTGTCCTTTATCTTGTCTGTCCATTGTGTGTGATTTGTTGTCTGTCTGTTTATCTCTTCTGTCTGTTTGTCTGTTTGTCCATTGTGTGTGAATTTGTTTGTCTGTCTGTTTACTCTCTCTCTGTCTTTGTCTGTTTGTCCATTGTGTGTGATTTGTTTGTCTGTCTGTTTATCTCTCTCTCTGTCTGTTTGTCTGTTTGTCCATTGTGTGTGAATTTGTTTGTCTGTCTGTTTATCTCTCTCTCTGTCTGTTTGTCTGTTTGTCCATTGTGTGTGATTTGTTTGTCTGTCTGTTTATCTCTCTCTCTTGTCTGTTTGTCTGTTTGTCCATTGTGTGTGAATTTGTTTGTCTGTCTGTTTATCTCTCTCTCTGTCTGTTTGTCTGTTTGTCCATTGTGTGTGATTTTGTTTGTCTGTCTGTTTATCTCTCTCTCTTGTCTGTTTGTCTGTTTGTCCATTGTGTGTGATTTTGTTTGTCTGTCTGTTTATCCCCTCTCTCTGTCTGTTTGTCTGTTTGTCCATTGTGTGTGATTTTGTTTGTCTGTCTGTTTATCTCTCTCTCTGTCTGTTTGTCTGTTTGTCCATTGTGTGTGTTTTGTTTGTCTGTCTGTTTTATCTCTCTCTCTCTGTCTGTTTGTCTGTTTGTCCATTGTGTGTGATTTTGTTTGTCTGTCTGTTTATCTGTCTCATTGTCTGTTTGTCTGTTTGTCCATTGTGTGTGATTTTGTTTTGTCTGTCTGTTTATCTCTCTCTCTGTCTGTTTGTCTGTTTGTCCATTGTGTGTGATTTTGTTTGTCTGTCTGTTTATCTCTCTCTCTGTCTGTTTGTCTGTTTGTCCATTGTGTGTGATTTTGTTTGTCTGTCTGTTTATCTCTGCTCTGTCTGTTTCTGTTTGTCCATTGTGTGTGATTTTGTTTGTCTCTCTGTTTATCTCTGTCTTGTCTGTTTGGTCTGTTTGTCCATTGTGTGTGAATTTGTTTGTCTGTCTGTTTATCTCTTCTCTGTCTGTTTATCTGTTTGTCCATTGTGTGTGATTTTGTTTGTCTGTCTGTTTATCTCTCTCTCTGTCTGTTTGTCTGTTTGTCCATTGTGTGTGATTTTGTTTGTCTGTCTGTTTATCTCTCTCTCGTCTTGTTGTCCATTGTGGTGATTTGTTTGTCTTCTGTTATCTCTTCTCTGTCTGTTGTCCATTGTGTGTGAATTTGTTTGTCTGTCTGTTTATCTCTCTCTCTGTCTGTTTGTCTGTTTGTCCATTGTGTGTGATTTTGTTGTCTGTCTGTTTATCTCTCTCTCTGTCTGTTTGTCTGTTTGTCCATTGTGTGTGATTTTGTTTGTCTGTCTGTTTATCTCTCTCTCTGTCTGTTTGTCTGTTTGTCCTTGTGTGTGATTTTGTTTGTCTGTCTGTTTATCTCTCTCTCTGTCTGTTTGTCTGTTTGTCCATTGTGTGTGAATTTGTTTGTCTGTCTGTTTATCTCTCTCTCTGTCTGTTTGTCTGTTTGTCCATTGTGTGTGATTTTGTTTGTCTGTCTGTTTATTCTCTCTCTGTCTGTTTATCTGTTTGTCCATTGTGTGTGATTTTGTTTGTCTGTCTGTTTATCTCTGTCTCTGTCATGTTTGTCCATTGTGTGTGATTTTGTTTGTCTGTCTGTTTATCTCTCTCTCTGTCTGTTTGTCTGTTTGTCCATTGTGTGTGATTTTGTTTGTCTCGTCTGTTTATCTCTCTCTCTGTCTGTTTTGTCCATTGTGTGTGATTTTGTTTGTCTGTCTGTTTATCTCTCTCTCTGTCTGTTTGTCTGTTTGTCCATTGTGTGTGATTTGTTTGTCTCTCTGTTTATCTCTCTCTCTGTCTGTTTGTCTGTTTGTCCATTGTGTGTGATTTTGTTTGTCTGTCTGTTTATCTCTCTCTCTGTCTGTTTGTCTGTTTGTCCATTGTGTGTGATTTGTTTGTCTGTCTGTTTATCTCTCTCTCTGTCTGTTTGTCTGTTTGTCCATTGTGTGTGATTTTGTTTGTCTGTCTGTTTATCTCTCTCTCTGTCTGTTTGTCCATTGTGTGTGAATTTGTTTGTCTGTCTGTTTATCTCTGTCTATTCGTCCATGGTGTGTTAATTTCACTTTCTTTTTCTATGTTTGTCCATTGTGTGTGAATTTGTTTGTCTGTCTGTTCATCTCTCTGTGTGTCTATTTATCTGTTTGTCAATGGTGTGTGAATTTCACTGCATTTCCCTATATATCCCTACAGACATTTTTTTTCAAATTATGAACGTGACGAATGGGATCCTTGCACTGAGCTGAACATGCCACGGACTCGCTGGAAAAACTGGATCCACACAGCCGAGTCCCATCCACTTCATGGATGCATCCTTGAGGATGTTGATTAAATTTCCTGAGCAAAACTGCAGGTGTTTGTATCTCTCGGGCCTGGCTGCTGCCAGACTATATCATGAAAGGAAGCGTTGAGTACGAAGCCCTGTCATGCAGTCTCAGTCCAGAATCGAACTCTATGGTATCATGATCGTCATCTTCATCATCAGTAAGTCATCAGTCATCGTCGCGTTGTGTAAATTGTCCAAGCTTCTATGGCACTTCACACCCTGTTTTCGAGGTGACCTCAATTTCAGTCTCTTCTTCAGCTTCCAAATGAAGTCGTTGGTGTCATTCAAAAAGCACCTCAAAACACCACTTTTAGAAGTATCTTCAAACTCCAAAATGTATGCATTTGGTGCTTGTGACTCATCTATATCCAGTAGTATTGCAATTTGTCGTGTGTGTGTATGTGTGTGTGTGTGTGTGTGTGTGTTGTGTGTGTGTGTGTGTGTGTGTGTGTGTGTGTGTGTGTGTGTGTGTGTGTGTGTGAGTGCGTATGCATGCTTCATCATCATTCTCATCATCATCATTATCATCCCCACCACCACCATCAATATTATTATTATGATCATTATTATTATTGGTGGTGGTGTTGGTGTTGTTGTTGTTGTTGTTGTCGTCATCATCATCATATTCATTATTTTTTTCACTATTACCATTACTGTTGTTGTTGTTGCTATTATTATTATTACATCTGGGCTGTCCATGGGTGTGGACGGTATGGGTGGTGGTCACCTTACCAGAAGTCTCTCACCCAGACTGGCTCCGTGACTGAGCCATTTCTGTAGAGGGATTAACAGGCAGTGTCCTCAGTATGTTTGATCAGAACAGGCACTGTTGTTGATCTCCACTGAAAAGATCCATAAGCAGTGCAGAGTTCCCTCTGGAAAGTGGCATCACGGCGACTTGACAAAGCTGGTCATCATGGGCTTCCTGCCACTGGGATTTCGACGGAATGAACTTTCGGTGTGTGGTTTGATGGTAAGCCGAAATGAATGGACATGTGTTCAACGCCACTAAGGTAGCCCACAAGTTGGGGCAGAAAATACAACAAATTCAGTTGTTATCATTTCATCTTTGTCGGGCAATCTGTGTCTTTAGTTATGCCTACAAATCCCATGATTTCATGTACATTTCTGTGTGTATATGCAACGGACTTTAAGGATCAGCTGTAAGAGGGGTCCGTTGGGACTTCATGTTATTATTCTTGTCTCTCTCTCTGCCACTCTCTCTTATTCACTCTCTCTCTCTGTCTTCTGTCTGTCTGTCTCTCTCTCTCTCTTCTCACGCACACCACACACACACACACACACACACACACACACACACACACACACACACAACACACACACACACCACACACAACACACACATAAACACACACATACACGTTCGGTGCAAAATCACGAAAAAAAAAGATCAAAAGCAATACTCACACACTGCACGTGAAACATGACGGATGGTAGAGAGTTCCATAGACAGAGACCGCCTCCTGTCCTGTAGGTCCTCCACACACCTCACAGCCATCCACACCAGGAGATGACCCACCACTCATGCTCCCAGACCGCCTGTGAGACGAGGACGACTTCTTCTTCCCCAACAAGGACGCTGACAAGGCTTTCCTCAGAAAATTAGGAGAGGAACTGTTCCGTCGTTCGGGACTCGCAGGAGAAAAGAAAGCCGATGAATTGTCCTGGTAGGATCCACGCCGAAGCAGCACTTTGGGAGAGGTGGGTGATTTGCAGGCATTCTTCTTGCTGCTGGTGGAGATGGCAAAGAACGGGGAAGACTTTTCCTGCTGTTGTGGCGAAGATGATGCCGTCGGGGTGACGGCTAAAGGCGATGGGGTTGACATATCACTACCTGAGGAAGGACGGCGAAATGTGTGCTCAGGAACTGACGAAGACCGCTCACGGTGCCAGCCTTTTAGCGGAGGTGGAGAAAGCGGCGACTGCTTCTTTGGCCAGAACGTTCCTGTTGTTTCAGGAGACGCAGAATCCCTAAAAGCCGCTGACCCGTTTGGCTCGTTGGCTGACATCTCTTTCTTTGGTGACCCATCAGCAAGAGATTTCTGTTCCACTGTTTGCTGTCGTTCTTTAGAGTACTGCACAAAGCCTTGTCCCCCACCACTGTCTTTACAAGCCGTTGTTTTCGGTGAGCGGTTTAGCGGCGGTTTGGACAGAAAGGAGAGAGGAGACCGAGACTTGCAGACAGGCGACTGGGATTTCTCTGGAGTTCTTCTCGCAGGACTGGTACATGGAGATGGTAAAGGCGGTTTCTTATGATGAATGTCCATGGGCAGGGACACACCAGAGGTTATCACTGTCAGGTCAAGATCTGAAGGTCTTCTGGCTTTTCTGGAGGAAGTTTTTGTAGAACAATTGGAGGAACCCAAACCACCGTTCGATTCTTTTGTGGGTGTAGACATTTTGAAACTTTCTCCTTGAATATCAACAGAACTGTGAAGATTGAACTGGATAAAAGTGTGAAAAAGACTGTTTGTTAGCAAGAGTGGACTTTATCAGTCCACTACCAGGCCTTCATATAAGTCCACTACCAGGCCTTCATATCAGTCCACTACCAGGCCTTCATATAAGTCCACTACCAGGCCTTCATATCAGTCCACTACCAGACCTTCATATCAGTCCACTACCAGACCTTCATATCAGTCCACTACCAGGCCTTCATGTAAGTCCACTACCAGACCTTCATATCAGTCCACTACCAGGCCTTCATATCAGTCCACTACCAGGCCTTCATGTAAGTCCACTACCAGACCTTCATATCAGTCCACTACCAGACCTTCATATAAGTCCACTACCAGGCCTTCATGTAAGTCCACTACCAGACCTTCATATCAGTCCACTACCAGACCTTCATATCAGTCCACTACCAGGCCTTCATGTAAGTCCACTACCAGACCTTCATATCAGTCCACTACCAGACCTTCATATAAGTCCACTACCAGGCCTTCATGTAAGTCCACTACCAGACCTTCATATCAGTCCACTACCAGACCTTCATATCAGTCCACTACCAGACCTTCATATCAGTCCACTACCAGACCTTCATATCAGTCCACTACCAGACCTTCATATCAGTCCACTACCAGCCTTCATATAAGTCCACTACCAGGCCTTCATGTAAGTCCACTACCAGACCTTCATATCAGTCCACTACCAGACCTTCATATCAGTCCACTACCAGACCTTCATATCAGTCCACTACCAGGCCTTCATGTAAGAGCAATGCAGCAAATGCTGAAATCTACACTTCAAGATTGCTGACGTTTCACTTTCTTATGCACGCTTCCGTCTGTTCTTACTTTTTAAAAAAATTGAACCACAGGATCCCAACAGCAGACGACTGAACTAAAAACAGAAAATCAACTACAGGATCCCAACAGATCTTCACGTAATGTCAAATGGTTCTTCTGTAGGATGTTTGTCACATTCTGTAGTCAAAGTATCTCACACAGGCGATTGTCTCCAGCTTCTTCGTTTATAGTGCGACACGCTACAGCAGTATGCAGGCCACCTTATAACACTGACTTTGGAATGACACAATATGGTTGGCAAAGACGACAGGTTGTGGATAACACCAGTAGTACACAAACAGGCGCTGTCCACAAACTGACACCACTATAGGACCAGATGAAGAATGGCTGGTCAACAGGACAGGTTGCAGAGTACACTGTTGATAAACAGATATGCTACATCCGCTCACAAAAAATGCTGTCTTTGCAGAAAACAATGTATCCACCTCAAAGATCCAAACAACTCTGTCTCGTCACAACTTTTAAGATTTCCAGGAACTGCGCACTAGATAACGACAAAATGCACCTTTCCAAGTCAAAGGCTGTCACACGGTTGTTTATGAGTACAGGTATATGTTATCAAACGAAATCTGAAGTAATGTACCTGCCAGCGTTCAAGCTGTTGGTACTATTATTATTGACCGCGTTGCTTTATTTGTTGTCTTTTATGTCAGACTGACAAAGGCCAGATGGCCGAACATTTGCTTCTTTCTTGTTTCTATCATATATAATAATTCAGTACACGTTCTCAAAGTTGTTTTATGTTTCCGATTTTCTGGTGAAAACTGGAACAAATCTGTTCCCTGGTACGTTATGGTATTAAAGAGAAATTGGCCAGACCTGCTGAATGCTATATGACTGGTAGAGACACCAATGTGTGTACTAATGCAGCCAATGTCTCAGGGTCACTAAGACGACAAAACCACGCTTAGATCAGTAATGACGGTCACTGTATCACACAAACAGCAGTCGTGACATATGTTCTGAGTGGTACTTCTGCCACTGTGGTAGTAGAGAGTGCTCTGTATACCTCTATGTCACTGACGTCCGTTAAAAACAGTTCACTGGTTAGCAAGTTGCTGACTGTGCTTTCCTATCAAACTTTGTTTCCTATTGATGCATGAGCACGGAGAGGAATGAAAGAAGTTTACAACACACAACAAAGACACTGGTACAACTTTTTCAGTGCACACCCCTAAATGGCTGTTGATATATGTCAAACAATATAGACGTTAGGCAAAAATTTTTTTTAAAAATGAAAGAAAGGTGTAACAGACCAGGACGATTCAGAAAACGCCTCACAATTGACAAAAGCAATACTGCAAAAGAAACAGAACTCGGAATATGTCTGACAAGAACAAACTGATACACTGACGCAAAGACAGATTCAAACAAATAAGTCAGTGTTACCCAAATCAGGACAAAAACAAACAGTTATTTAACACTTTTCAGAGTCACCAAGCCGATCAATAAATCAGAAAATAGTGAACACTATCTAAAGTCACCCAAATAATACATGTACCACAAATCAGAAGATACTGAACACGACTCAAACTCATGTACACAATACAACAAATTAGATGACAATGAACAGACTCAAAGTCGCCAAACCAATACAACAAATAGGAAGATACCAGAGACTGGTCAAAATCACGCAGATCATACAACAAATAGTAAGGTACTGAACACAGTCCAAAAGTTACAACCGCAATACAACAAGGAAGAAGGTATTGAACATTGTTGGAAATCACCCAGCCAATAATCAAATCAGAAAGTAATGAACACTGTTTAAAGTCATTTACCAGATACAACAAACAGGAAGATATCGAACACGGCTCAAAGTCACTCGGGTAATAAAACAAATCAGAAGGTTATTGAACTCTGCTAAAAAAACAAAATCACCTATCCAGCACAAAAACGACGCTCACAAACACGGACGACTCCGATAAGTAGACACCAAGTCCAAAAGAGTTGCGACTTTGCGCGAGGAAGCCACAGCAGCAGGAAAGGAGGTCTGTCAGCAGGGTTTTACAATGACTAGAAAAAAAAAAGATTTTCTAGACAGGCAATCATTGGTCAGAGGAGCCATTGACACCATGACGGTGATAGAGACTAATCCTGATTGTCCATGGCGTGGTGATAAGACCAGGGAACAGGGCAGTGTTAGGTGTCGGTCCGTATCTCTACTCTGCATGCTTCCTGACCGGATACACATCGTTGGGACTCGTAGTTCTGTTGTTAGTACTGCAGGCTCTTGCCTTGCTCAACAGGACTGTTGGTATATGGCTGCACTCACAGGAGAGAGGGAGAGAGAGAGAGAGAGAGAGAGAGAGAGAGAGAGAGAGAGAGAGAGAGAAAAGAGAGAGACAGAGACCGAGACAGACACAGAGAGACAGACAGACAGACAGAGAGAGAGAAAGAGAGAGAGGAGAGATAAAGAGAGAGAGAGAGAGAGAGAGAGAGAGAGAACGAGGGACAGAAGGAAACACACACACATACACACAGACAGAGACAGACAGACAGACAGAGAGAGAAAGAGAGAGAGAGAGATAAAGAGAAGAGAGAGAGAGAGAGAACGAGGGACAGAAAGAAACACACACACATACACACAGACAGAGACAGACAGACAGACAGACAGAGAACGAGGGACAGAGAGAAACACACACACATACACACAGACAGAGACAGACAGACAGAGAACGAGGGACAGAGAGAAACACACACACATACACACAGACAGAGACAGACAGATTGATAACCATGCAGATGATAAATTGAGGTTAGAGAGAAATAAGGGCGCGTTGAGAGAGAGAGAGACAGAGACAGAACAGACAGACAGACAGACAGACAGAGAACGAAGGACAGAGAGAAAAACACACACATACAGACAGACACAGACAGACTGATAAACATGCAGATGATAAATTGAAGATAGAGAGAAATAAGGTAACGTTGAGAGAGAGAGACAGAGAGACAGACAGACAAAGAGAGAGAGACAGACAGAGAGACAATGACAATGACAATGATGGTTTATTTTTCAACGGTAAAAACTATTGGCTAGAAGCCATTTTTCAAACTTGCCGTTGCTATTCTATACACATGACATTTGTTTACAGCAACAAGTACAGCTTAAGGAAAATACATGTTGAATACTAAAATTAAGATAACATTACAATGAAATCAAGAAACGTACACAGTCAGCACTTAGAGATAGATAGATAGATAGATAGATAGATAGATAGATAGATAGATAGATAGATAGATAGAGAGAGAGAGAGAGAGAGAGAGAGAGAGGTAGATAGTATAAAGAGACAGACAGACAGACAGACGAACAGACAGACAGACAGACAGACAGAGAGAATGAGGGACAGAGAGAGATACGCACATGCACACAGAGACAGACAGATTGATAAACATGCAGATGATAAATTGAGGATAGAAATAAGGTCACGTTGAGAGAGAGAGACAGACAGAGACAGAGACAGAGAAAGAGAGAGAGAGGGAGGGACAGAGAGAGACACACACATACACACATACACATACACACAGACACAGACAGAAAGACTGACAAACATACAGATGATAAATTAAGAAGATCAATCCTTACTTCTCAACGCGACACTTCAACACAATAATTATGTGCGTATTTTTCATCCAGAAATAGAGAGTTACGGAGAGTGAACGACAGACAGACAGAATATGACTGAATGGTGGAGAGACAGACAGAGACAAAGAGAGACAGAGACAGGGAGAGACAGACAGACAGATACACAAAGTCAGAGTGGCATGACAGAAAGAGACAGAGACAGATAAAATGTCAGAGAGATATAGAAAGAAACGGAGACAGAGACAAGCAAAGACGCAAGATTTCAGAGCGATGTAGAGAGAAAGAAAGACAAACAAACAGAGCGACACAGATAAACAGAGAGACAAAACGACAGACAGACAGACAGAAGGGATATAGAGACAAAGGGGTAGACAGAGACAAGCAAAGACGCAAGATTTCAGAGCGATATAGAGA